>JBBPDE010064951.1:0-22095 GCA_037974605.1 Nannopetersius ansorgii
ATACCTATGGTGAAAATTACAGGCCTCTCTCATCTTTTTAAGTGGGAGAACTTGCACAATTGGTGGCTGACTAAATATTTTTTTGCCCCACTGTATATGTGAGAGTCTGGGCAACCCTGGTCAAATTACACACTTATTTATGAAAAGGAGTGAGCCCCACATTTGCATGGAGCTTAAATATATTTCTGAACATTTTAATATTTAATTCAATTGTAATTATAATTTTTGAATAATTCATTTTATTTGCTTTTAGGAGTTTTTTCCCCATTTGTCCTTGAAGAATGCTTGCAGTTAAGAAATATTTATAGGCCGTTATTCATGCACAACATGTTTAACACCTAATGATTTTTCAATGATATTCATTTGAATTTGAAGAATGAAAACCACTGGCACTGCGATGTGCTGGCAACTGTCCAGGGTGTACCCCGCCTCCACCCATAGCAGCTGGGATACCCCCATCCCCCCACCGCCAACCACGAGTGCGGGACAAAGGGGTAGAAGATGGATGGATGAATGAATGGAATGAAAACCACTTCACTGACTACGCAACAATAGCTTCCACAATTTGTCAAATTGAGGAGGAACACTTTAAGCCCCACAATATTTCATGTACCACACAACCCCAAAGCTTAACAGATCCACCAGCAAAGTGTTTGCAAGTTGGGGGCGTCCAAACAATCACATACCACGGCATGTAAATGATCAACGTTCTGATTGGCTGCTCTGTATTGTGCCTTATTTAGAAAGCAGTCTGGTCTGACACACTCTTAACGTGAAAACACAAATGGGTGCAGCTGCTTTAGGCTGAAAGTGTACATATGGAAATGTGCTGGTAATCATAATCATAAAAACCATGAAGCCCAATGGAATACTCCTACAGTTCCATTTCTATAAATGGACTATATGGACTGAAGCTTTAACAATATGCTTTGGCAATATTTGCATAATATCTCAAACTCTGACTTCAAAGAAGTTCAGATTTCCAAGATGTGTACTTTAACTGCTTGTGTGACTCACCCTCTGACAGCATGAATCAGGCGGAGTGAGGGGTAGGCCATGCGCACCGGAAGCTTTCGTTTAAGTATAAGCTCATTGACGCCCTCCACGTGTTTCTCTCCGCCCTTCACCATGAAGGCTGGAATCCACAGGACACTGTCGTTCAGCATGGTGAGACGCTCCACAAAACGCTCCCGCACCGTCTCGTTCCGCAAACCGCCGTACACCCGCTGGATCACGGACGGGTTCATGGTGGTGAAGTCCGACTTGAAGCCCACGTCCTCCGCAAACTCCACTAGGGGGGCCAAGTTACATCTGAGCCAGACCCGTAAAAAAAAAAAGAAGCAAATGTTAGAGCCAGAAAGAAAAGCCTCAGGCTGCCTGTGGGGCATTAGTCAAAGGAAATAAAAGAGGTGTGAGGCAGCATGAAACTGCCTGTTTCAGTCAATAGAAAACAGAATATCTCTGTTTATGTATCGTACCTATAAAACTGACCAGGTCTGCACATCTGTTCAGTAGTTCTGCACAGCTAGTTACTTTTCAGTAGTCTGGAAATGCACCAATATGGATCATATTATGCGACAATATTTCTAGACTGATTTGCTAACTAATAATTAGCACCGTGATGTGGCCAATAATAATTTTACTTTGCTTTAATTACTGCAATCATGTGAGGGTCGAGGCAAGCAGGATATAACCACAGGGTATGAGAGGTTCAGTGCCAAATAACAAGTGACAAAAACACAAACAAAGATGAGGTGTCGGGGTACACGAAAACATGACAAACTAGAGATGGTCCAAAGGATAACTAGAACAGGAGCACTGCAGAAACAAAGGGGAAATGAACAGGTTGAACAAAAAGATAAGAAAACCAACACAAGTAGAAATGATCATAACAGCATTCCAGGATATTTTACAAAAAGCAGCCTGACAGGAGATTTTACCATGAATCCACAAACACAGAGTGAAATACAGGGGTATTTTACTGACTAAGGCAAAGAGTTAGTGAGAACAAACGGCAGAAGAGTTAGGCAGTATAAAAACACTTGGGCAAGGGCTAAGACCAAAACATACTCACATGGATTATGGATAATCGGATAATTAAATTCCTATTTTTGCATTTAGCAGCAAGTCCACTCTCTAATCCATACATAATGTCCACTTAGACAAATGTAAAAAGTAAAGTTAAGTGGCTCCTTATAGTCATGTGTGAACATACCACAGCACACAGTGTGAACTGTGTGAAATCCTTTCGCTGCATTTAAACCCATTCACCAATTGAACAAGGGGGCTGCCACCAACAGGGGTACCCAGAGCAGGGCAGGGTGTGGGGATGGTACCTTGCTCAAAGGGTACCTCTGTGGTACCACTAACAGTCCTTGAATTTGAAACCATGACCTTTTGATTGCAGGGGCAACTCCCTAACCACCAGGCCAGGACCATTTAATTAATGTACGATTAAATGCAGATTAACTGTACATTCAATTATTGCAAACTTTGACATTTGAACATATTAAATTATGTGCAGTCACTCTAATCTTCAGCCGTTCCCAACAGTAGGTGAATGTAAGAGTCTTGTCCAAGCACTCCTATTCATACAGAAGTGTATACATTCTCTTCCCACCACTGTTAATTCCTCATGCATCATTACACATGCAGGTTGAGCATGAGACGCACGTGTTTATTTATTATTTACAATTCCAACAGTGGGTAAATAATACTAATTAAATGCACTCATTTTCAAAATTGAGATTATTAGTATTTGCCTCTAATATCTTGCACTCCTAATACAGACAAGGATGGAAGGTACATCAGCAGCTGACATATATCTGGGGCAGCTGGTGGCCTGGTGGTTAGAGAGTTGCCCTTGTGATTGGAAGGTAGTGGGTTCAAATCCCAGTGGCACCCTAGAGCAAGGTACCGTCCCCGGGCGCTGTGTTCCTGGCTGCTCCCCACTGCTTCACTTGGTGAATGGGTTAAAAGAAGAGAAAGAATTTCACACTGTATCCTGTGCTGGGGTGTGTTCACGCGTTTTACACTTACTCAGATATGAGAAGTGCAACTGATAACCGATGCCCACATTTCTGCTTGCATATGCATTGACGCATGTAGTCATACGCAATCCAAATATCAGCAGTGTGAAGGTTTTTCAAAAGAATAAGGTACAGTGATGGGGCACCATTCAATTAAGACCTATGTAATTCATAGAATATCGTTAATCCAACTAATCATGTATATCCCTCCAGTGATCTTTATAGCCTAAAGAATGTAAGTTTTATGCTTAATTAAATCACTGCTATTAGAATCTTTCAAAAAACAGCTGTTATTGATAGGTTAAGAATTATTGTTTTGTTTAATTATTGGCTCAAATGTATATCAGTGCATCCCTAAAGCAACTCGTATTCATCACTACGCCTCATCATAATGCTGTGCTTCAATAAACTACTTTAACCAAAGCAGTGGTTGATCTAATATGACTAAAAGTAACGGCTCTTTGTAAATGCTAGAAAACTCGTGAGGTTCTGGCAGTTCTGCTGGCCTAAAATAGGCCTGCTTTTATGTGGAGCTCTTTGAGATATCCTGCCATAGGCCATGCTATTAGGCTTTTTAGGAGAGCACTTAGAAGAGCAGCAAAACATGTTGCATCTGTGTTCTATGTTGGGTCTACCTGGAAAACAAATTACATAAACTTTCCCAATAAGTTGCTTTTTGAAGGACAACTTCTTGGTAAAGATTTAATTTGGTTTTATTTGGCCATTTAGAGAGGTCTGAACAGAAATGTCCACAGCACAAATATGAACATATGGTTTCGCACCCCAAATAATCAGTGAGTCTAAACGTGTGTCCTGATGTTCTATACGTAATGCTGATTGTGGACAACCTGAAAAAAAGCATCTTTGGCACTTTTTATAAAACTCTGGCATCAGACATTTGGCAATGTATTCAAAACCATTTTACGTAATAACTTTCTATGAGGTAGCTTTAATGTTATTAAACTCCTCAGACTTTAACAAATCCAGTTTAATCAATTTCTCTAAAACTGAGCTTCACATCGGATCATTCTGAATGAATTTGAATCTTAACCATTTAACTGTGAAAGGAACTGGTGGAATTTCCCTTTAACAAGTCAATTTTCGAATATCGGGTTCATGTTGCATAATTCATAGAAGGAAAGGTCGCCAGCTATGAAAAACATTGACAGATTGAATCTGAAACTCTGCTTGAATAACTGACAAATCTCTGGCTTCCAGCCATTTTCCCGCACACTGGATGAAAGGGGATTCATTTGATTACGTCGACTAAAGCTGCCATAAATTAACGACTCAGCAGAGATAGGTTACAAGATTGGTAAAGCAATCTGTACCCCAGACTGGGAGGCAGATTCGGAGACGGGCTTTTACTAGCCAAAGCTCTCCAGTCTCGTGGCCTGGCCATTGTTGTGATAACCCAATACCTAAAGGCTGGCGATAAGTGAATAATAGCTGGAGGGGAAATTACCGTATAACGAAATCATGGCTGTCTATCTCCTTTCCACATCCGCTCTTCAGGAGGACCCCAGAGTTGCCCACCACGGCGCAGGTCCTGAACCGCTTGTTCTTCAGAGGCGATACCTCGGGCAGCAGGCTGTGCAGAGTGTGGGACACGTTCAGCGTCCTGCGCTTGTCCAGAATGTAGTGGATGGTGTCTCCGGGCTTAAAGCTGCTTTTCACGACAGACACGTCCCTCTCCGCGTCCAAGAAGCGGAGGATGTCTTTCCTTTTAATGGAACACATGGCACATTAGGACTGGACATGTAATTTGCTGCAAAGCAATTCTCTCTTAATGAAAACCAGTAGTACAGAGATCACATTAATCTATAAACTAAAAGCAACATTCATGTAATTCTCTTATGCAAAAGACTGAAACTGATCCTGGATTATCTTTCTTGCTCTGAGAAGTGATACAGATGTGCCCAATCTTAAATTAGGAATATGTATATTTTAATACAGCATACAATATTATAAAACATTAAAGCATATTTTTGCAAACCCTTGGAATATTGTATATGTTACATATAGCAATCAGTCATTCCATTAAAACCACCGACAGGTGAAGGGAATTACATTGATTATCTTGTTACAATGGCACCTTTTTTAAAGGAGTGTGATACCTCAGGCAGCAATCGACCTGACAAGGGCCAAATTGTGCCAGACCACGGTGTGTCAGACCACGGTGTGTCAAATATTCATGTCCTACTTTTACACATACCATCTGTTTAAACACTGTTGCAGACCACATACCATTTCATGGTAATGATATTCCCTAATGGCAGTGGCCTAATTCAGCAGGATAACGCTCATACAGTGCAAAAACTGTTCAGAAATGATTTGAGAAAAATGGCAAAGGGTTTGCGTGACCGAAGGATATGCTGCTAATGTCTTTGTGCCAGAAACAACAACACCTTAAGTGGTTCTATGAAGGCCATGCCTCGACATGTCAGAGCTGTTTTGGTGGCTACACAATATTAAGCAACTGGTTTTAATGTTATAAATAATATGTATATATATATATATATCACACATTATAGATGTGTGTGTGTGTGTGTGTTTAAGTTCTTATAATTTGTCAACAACATGGACGGATGTGGACACCCCATGTTTTTTAAAAACATATACATTACAAATGCTGAAACTGGGACTGCATTTGCCTGGATTAGCATCACAGAGAAATTATTTATTTCCATAGGGTTACACAAGGATATGTCATGCGTTAGTTCACAAATCCCTCCTTTCTAGAACTAAAGAATCCGATAAACTACCCATAAAGACAGTAACCTTCAGGAATAAAGCCGTTGCTGAAATCCAGGTTGTCAGGATCTGAATATGATATCAGTGCAGATGTTGTGTGCTGCAGGCTGTTAGCTTACTGACTTATAAAATAATATTTCACTGCTCACTTCAGTGTACACTCAGATCAGCTCCTTCTTTTATGCTCCAAGATATTTTTGACTGCCATCTAAAATCATGAGCATGAGTCAGAGACAGAGTATCAGCGAGCTGCTCCGTATCTGATAAATGAGACAGTGTGCGGGAGACGTTACAAGCTACTAATGAGGAAGTGTTTGTGACACCCGTCCAAGGTGTCTGCGATGTCAACAGAGCGTGACATTTCCCCAAACACAGGACAGATAACACGTCCCTCCGTAATTACAATATGCTTGCTTCCCCCTCCACGCTTGGGAAGAGATGATAAGATCAGGTGTGTGTAGTTTGTCGAAAGTAGATGGACGTCAGGGGCCTCGTTTGAGGCTGATTTCACAGCATAGAAGTGTCAGAGTAGAAGAATCTGTCTTTTTTGCCCAGTGTTGGGCACTGATTAAACAGTAACACAAATCCAGAAACAGAATTCCTGATATGAAACACTGCGCAATCACAGTACCAAGGCAGCTACTGCGGATTTGGAGTGAATATTTTACTTACAGACTCTGAAATCTAATTTCTTTCTACAATAAGGTCAGAACTGCAGAACGTACATGTTCTTTTAATAGTAGTCATCAAATAATGCATGGCAGTTACTGAATAATAAGACTTCAAATTAATAACTGATTAATAACTGGCTGTAGCCTAGGGGTTAAATAAGGCTGTAGCCTATTAGATGTGTATTTTAAGTCTAAATTTGCAAGTTATTGTCTATATTAAATGACCATGACTATATTAAATGAAATGACTATATATTCTTTCAATTAATACAACCTGTTCTAGACACAGCAGACAGAGAACAGTTCTCAGTTTTAACTGGAAAAAAAAACCCCTCACACACTGATGACTATATCAGGCTGTCTGTTTATGTTGTTTGTCACAGTTCCTGTTTTTAAAATCCACAGTGATGGTAAAAAAAAAAAAACAATAAAGAGGAAGGAGACAATATTCTACTTGCAAACCATGCAGGCAAACAACAGCACAGCAGTTCTATACACGTACGGTTATGCAAAGCGTTAAACACATCAGCCTTCTGCGTGACTGTGGCTAAACGCTGCTGTGCTGCACCAAACCAAACCCTAATCTTAGCCGGAGGGTCTGAAAGAAACGCACTGAGCTCTTTTACCTTTCAAATAAGTGCTAGAATGAAAACATTTTCAAAGCATTTCTCGTTTCATGGAAAAAATACATTTTCCCTTTTTTTACATAAAGGGTTTGATGCAGTATGTAAACACAATTCAAATGTCCAAATATATTCACCACCCAGTCCATAATAAAATGGAGCAGCAAGAACGACCCATTTTAAATCCATATTTCTGTGGTGTCACAAAAACCAAGGCACTTGGTATATGCATATGAACACAAACATATATATATATACTGTATATATACTAGGGCTGGGCGATTTGGCCTAAAATCAAAATCTCGATTAATTATACATTTTAACTCAATTACAATTAATGAACGATTATTTTATTTATTTTTTACTGACGAGTTGCTCAGTTGTCTCAGTGTTTAAGATCTCGATGCTCAACATGTCGGCGGAATAACGTAACATAACGGAGCGAGGTCACGTGACTCGACCAGGTCGATTATTTCGAAAGTAATCGAAATAATCAACCTGGAAAAATGTGATCGATTATAGGTTCTGAATGTCGATTTTGATTACTTTTCGATTAATCGCCCAGCCCTAATATATATACATATATACATACATATGCCTCTTCATGTTTATCTTAGAGTCTTAGTAACAAAAACAGCCTGGTATTAGATAAAATGTAAAAATGAATTCTAACAACAGGTGAACCTCAGGGAAAAAATGTAGAACACAGGTCCTTTAAACTAACTGTGCTGCTCATGTGCGGTTATGCAAAGTCTGAGAAGCACAACATGTACACACTTACAATAAGATGACAGTGCTGCTCAGGCAACTAAGCCCAGTCTGTGCCGAGTGTCTCAGCAGTCCTGGTTTAACTATTCCCTCTGTGGGCAAACAGGGCCCAGCAGTCTGCACTATTCTTAGCACAAAGAGAGGAGCAGAACACGCCTAGATGCTCTGTCTTTTAGTTAGAGAGGATTAAACATGCAGATAAAAAGCACATTGGAGTGGTGGGCACCAAAATAACTCCTACTGCTACTTAAAAACTATTATACTTATGCTTCCTTATCTCTGGATACCAAGACGCAGCACAAGTCTTATACCCAACTTCTGTATAGGGCCGATACCAGCAGAATTTTTTTTTAATGTGTTCCAATTCTGTAACACACAGACCTGTCAACCCTGAACTCCCCGAGTTTCTCTTGTATTGAAACTTTCTTTCCTTATGTCTTCTGTCTGTTTGAATATTTTTACATTTTCCCTTCTCTGTTGAATCCCCCTTCACTCCCTGTCAACAAAGAAATAAACCTGAACCAACAAAATAATCCCTTCTAGTCAATGACAAAAATCAATCCAGCCCATGCCTGAGGCTGATACTTGAAATCCCCCCCATCCAGGCTGTCAACTGAAAACCCCAGGAGTGGTAACAAGTGTGGTCTGAAATATGATTAACAGTAAGGTCAACTTATGATTTGGTTCCATAGACGATTCCATACACAACAAGGTATGACTGAAAACAATTCAATATTCTCTATATATTTCGACTGAAATTTGAACAGACAAAATTATTTTGGTTCTGGCATCATAGGTGGGCTGGCAGAGATGTATGACATTAGTGTGCTGGACTGGGCTGTTGTTTGGTGCTATCTGAACCCTATAAACAATGCAGAAACATTAAATATCATTATTGATGAACGCATATTCTCCTTAATGCATCGTCACATTTTTTCATTGCAATGTCACAATATTCTGATGCATTGATACACCTCAAAGTATTACAGAACTCTTTAAAAGCAACATAAGAAGTCACATAGGCACATGTCAATAGTAATGTAGCCTGGAATTAACATTACAGTAGCTGGATAAGTGTAATATTAATTAGTTTTAAATAGTCTTATTTTGCACTTTTTAGTTAAAGACTCCCTCCTGTAGGCTAGTAGAGCAGTGCAAGGCCTTTACAAATCCAGCTAAAGTGAAGATCCTCAATTTAAGAAATGCTTATTCAAATCTCTATTGGCTTTGGTAACAGCCAGGCTTAGTATCTGTATCAATACAGAGAAAGTAATATGAAGTCATCTTTAAAATGGCCTCATACTCAAACTTGATGTTGACACTCTGCTCTGTTTGGGAGCAAGGGCAAAGGTTTGGCGCTCTAAATGTCAGCGCTCGGCTAAATGAGGTACGTGACCTTGATTTTTTTCCATAGGCGCCGTGCCATCAGCTCACGAAGCTAGTGGCACAGGTAATGTTTAATGGCAGCTCTCAGACATAGCCGGCTCTCTCCTCACTCACCTTATCAGGGCGACTAGTGTAGCATTGACCTTCCATCCTTCTTCGGGAGACTGTAAATAGGCAGGCAGGCTCTTGCCGAGGGCTTTCTCACTGCTATTGACCATCAGTCTGGAAGTGCTCACCTCACCCGCGCTGCAAAAATAGCAAAAAATAAATAAATAAAAAAGAATGTTGTAGCGGCTTTTTTCGCCATTTTCCCAGCCGGGCACTCAAAGAAAAAGCACAGAAATGCAACTGTAAGGCCCATTCATTTCACAGAAGTAAATCAGCCGTGAAAAAGTCTCATTAATACACTTTGCTGCTCTGTTGAACTTCTGTCTGGTTGCTAAATGGAGAGAAGCGGGTGAGAAATTCAACAGAGCACAAAGTAGCTAGACTTCGTTTAGAGTTCAGTTATGTCTCTAATAATGCCTTGTCCAGCAAACTTCCCGCTCCAAACCTTCGGCATAATTTCATGCTCCAGGACACTATATGTCCAAAGTTTGCTGGTTCAATGTTTCCTCAGAAAACAGGATTTGACTGCATTTGTAATAAGAAATACTTTGGATTTTAACAGATTTTCAGCCAATAAATGTTTGGTGTCTAAGGGCCTTTTCACACCTGATGGATGAGACCAAGGTCCAAAACAAGGATCACGGTTTGTGTGCATACAAAATGTATCTGGTTAATTTTGGATTCACACTGCAATTTTGCAATTGAAGAACTTTGCATGGCACACATGCATTGAAGAGCTTTCTCGTCTTTATCACCTAATGCGTCTCCCTGCACTGGACACTGATTGCATTGTAGATAGATGCGTATCTGAAATTGGGATGTTGTCCGTTCAGGAGATAAAAAAGGGAAAACTCTCCTTCTCATTGGTCAATGCACCACTTTTCTGACGCACGTTTATTTACCACTGCCATAGTTCCATAGCTCTCTCTCTTGTCGTTTCAGAAAATATCTTGACAAAACCAAGATCACTTTCTTTGTTTGGACCCAATTTTGGTCCATTGTTCCAGACTGTGGCATTTTTACAAGCGGGAACTTTTGAAGAGCCGGACCAAACAAGGCACCCTTGCTTCTCTAGTTCAGAACTGGATGCAAGAGGCTTAGTTAGCATTACTAACAAAATTAGAAGTCCACTGTTACCCAAATATATTCTGTAAAAACATCTACAGACTTTTCTCAACAACTAAAACTGCATCTAGCTCTTCATTAAGGTGCCACAGAGTTATGATGTAGTGTGAGTTACAAAACTGAACAAAACTTTACTGTGTGGTCAAACACTGCAGTCTGTCATTTTAAACAACAGGGTCTGTTTTCACAAACCCCCCCTTGGGTGCAGGACTCCTGATTTAGCTCAGCTTTCATGACAACGACCCTCATAAATACAGCAGACTTTGATTAAAGATCAGTCCTCTTTATGACTGCATCGTGAATACCAGCCCTGGCGCTGGATGAAATATCTGCCTGTAGTGGTGAGGTTTTATTCGGGTTTACCGCTCACAGTGATTCCCACTGTCTCCTAAACCACACCCACAATGGTGGTCTGAGCCTCCTTAATAATGAGCAGGATGTGGTTTGAGTGGTTTGGTAGAGGTGAAGCATTTTTAATGGGAACAGCTTGACTTCTACATGTTGTTATTCATGTACGCCTGGCTACTTTGGCCTGTTAAAGAGCAAATAATGTTGTTCACATTTTGCTATCAAAGCAATGGAAATGTGTTTTATGTGTATTTAGTTCAAAAGTGGGGTAAGAAGGGATTATAAAAACTAGCCAATTGGGAGTAAAGAAATCGATATGGTGCCTAAAATCCATAATTAGTGCATAACCATAATACATTCAATACAATCTAAAATACATTTACTTTTTTTAGAGGACTACAATAACACGCCTTAGTTAACATGCCTGTTTCAATATAGTTGGCTGAGAACACTGGGGTTTTTTTCTAAATGCTTTCTCACTTTCACTTCAAGTCTTAGAGCTTGTTGGCCTCACACAATTGCAGTTCTGTCCACTGTTTACTGACATTTAAGGGCCTCACACCTGTAGTTTTCCGGAAAATCAGTGGAGTAGATGTTGAGGACAAGCCACATCCTGTTTCAGAACTCACCCTTGACACACGACAACAGTCTTTTCACACTTTTCACTGCTTTTTGATTTTGCAATGTGTTCAGCAAGTGTGTTGATCTTTCTTTAGTATTGTACAGGCAAGCAGTACCAATATACAACTTCTACTAAATTAACTGACCGGAGTATCCTCAAACTGTAAACTTCAAAGTAAACTTCAAACACTGGCCTTACCGGAGCCAGGAAAGTGACAACAGATCCCTGAAGCAATAGGTGCAAACAGAAGCTGTTAAAAAGAACAGGAACTACAGGATACGAGCTTCTACTCATATGCATGACACTGGAAATTGCCTGTTGTCCTCACACTAAAGAGGCAAACTCACGCAACAATAACTTCAGTTGTTCCTTAAAGAGAGTGTGGGCTACATTTTGAATCTGAACCTCTTACGTTTTGGTCTTTCAATGTGTAGAATACAAAAGTTTATCCTGACAGGCTGCTTATATCATGGATATCCACGATGCTTGGTGTGGGTATATAATAGATACAATTAGTGATTTAAAAAGGTGGCTTGAAGTCAAGCAGGCTTATTGTCATTTCGGCCCTATACACAGTTCACAGTGAAACTAAACAGTGTTCCTCCAGGACCATGATGCTACACGGCACAGAAACAGAAACGCCACAAAACCACAAGTGCAGACAAAACAAGAGTATGAGGAGAGCAAGAGAGAGAGAGAGCAAGAATAAATAAAACCAAGAGAAACAAAACAAAAGGACAAGACATTTAGTGCAGCTGACATTTGAATGAATACAAATTATGCCAGACACTGTATTCTAACAGTGGAGTCATGAGGTGTTCAACAAAAGTAGAGAGCATCATGAGACATTAGTCATTCCTGACCAGTGGTAAACATGAAACGCATGAACAAAAACAGCCCATGACTTATCTAGTGCAGATCCACCATGAAAAACAATTTTGTTCTCATTGATTGTTACCATTTCAACTATATCCGTCTCTTAGACATTCACACATAATTAAGAGCAAAGGTACGTGTTTAAAATGAGCTGATGTCTGCTGAAGGTGCTTTCCGGTTCTCTATTTTGATCTTGGTGATAAATGTGCAAGAGGCAAGGAGGAAACCACATGTTTTGAGCTGTCTGCTGTCCTTGATCTGGCCTGCTCAAACACTCACACAGCGTGCAAACAAACACCCACGAGACACGCACATACACTCATATTCCTGTCCTTGTGGGGCAGGTTAAATGAACCCATTTTAAAGATAGTATTTATTGTTTGAATATTTTAAAAATATAAAAAGAATAAAAAATATTTTCTTCACTGGGACCCACGAAATGTCCTCACAATGTCACATTGAAATGAGCTAAATACAAAGGCCCCTGAAATGAGCTAAATACAAAGACATACACAATACAGAGAAAGAGAGAGAGACACAGAGAGAGAGAGAGAGAGAAAGAGAAACACACACACAGAGAGAGAGACAGAGAGAAAGAGAGAAAGAAGACCTCAAGTATATCTCAGTATGTATTTCTTTACAAATGCAGGATAATCTGTCTCTCTTTTGTTTCTCTTTGAACCTTGAAAATACATCAGGAACAAAATACAACCAAAACTAAGAAGAAAGAGAAATACTTCTCCACACATTGTGACTTTGTCAGGGAAGAATAGGGTTACTCTCAGTCAGTGGTTGCCTCTGCCTTTGTATGAATTCTGAAGTGAATCAGAAGGAGAGCAAGTAGAAACTTGCCATATTATATTTCCTCAGTTCTTGGAACCTCCTTGGGGCTGTTTTGTGCCCCATGCAAGCCCTCACACCACCTCCTGCACACATTTTCAAACTTTCACAACAGCCAAGCCTGCCAGGACAAAGAGGGTAAAAACTGGTGCCTCTCTGTTCCAGCAGCCCTGGGGGTCTCATTTGGAATCAGTTCTGATCTAAATTAGAACTGATTCCAAATGCAAAGCCAGATGTTAACATCACCATCAACCTCGCCATCATCCAAAAGAACAGCTAATGAACTGCTCCAGCTTTCCAGATCTGCACACCTGTCTTATTCGGTGGGGCATTTCTTTGCCTACACAGGACATTTCACACAAAACGTGTTTGGAGGACAAAAGGAGGGCACACTGTGTCCAGATGGAGGAAGGATCTTAGAGAAACAAAAGCATCCCAGCCAAATTAGGCAAATTAATCTCTGCAAAGTCTCCCATGATGACCATGAGTCCAAACAAAGGGAAATAAGGCTTCACCATACTATCCCAGAAAAAGAGGCAGGAGGGAAACTAGGGGTCCAGACTGCGCGCGCGCGCACACACACACACACACACACACACACACACACCACTGCACAAACTTCAGAGCTGCACAAAGCAGGTGTTTGCCTCGTTTCCAAACAAAGCCAGGCAGACTTTTTTTCTCTTTTACTACTGTCTGCATCAATGGCCACTGCAATTGGTTTCAATGGAACGTGTGGGAGCCCCGCTTTTGTACCTTGTGAGTTGGGCTTCCTGATGCTCATCACTTCTGGCTATTTCCGTCGTCTTGTAGAATATCAGAAGAATGCTGATGGTGCAGATGGTCCAGCGCTTCCGTACCAGCCGCATTTCGCACATGGATCCGGCTGCCTTTGCTAAGATAGGGCCACTTTCTTGCGAACCGTGCACCGGGAGCTCCAGGCAGCCTCCCACCGCTCCCCATCACTCTCACAGCGAACACTCGCCCTCGCCACTCTCGCCCTTCTGCGCCCTTGGATTGGAAGGTGCCTCGGCCAATCGTTTCCACGACATGCAAATTTGCTTGCCCAGCCTGGCCAATGATTACTCGGAAGGGGCGTGTCCGTCCTCCGTCCCCTGTGGTGAGATCAGTAACACAGACGAGAATGTGAAATCGATAGGAAAGTCCCCCTGTACACACAGCTGGTGGGCTCATGTGCTTTTTTGGTTCCTATTTCTTCTTTTTGTGCCAAGTTTATGCAGATATGAACTGCTTTCAGTCCTCAGGCATTTTTAATTTTCCCATCCCTAAGAAATTAATTAATCCTAAGAAATTAATAAGAAATTAAAAATTGCTGAGAAAACACTTGAAATACTTTCAGTATCTGCATCCTCATTTTTCTTTTTACATTTCCTAAGCGCTAGTTTCTTTAATTCCTGTCTGCTTGATTCCACTGTATGTATGTAATAATTCCGCTGTATGACATTTTAAGACTTATAAATGATAATAAATTAGTATTGCTGTTAGACATTAGATTAGATCAGACAAATTTCAGTCCACTTTTCCACACTGTTGGTATTTATTCAACAATGTGGAACAAATGTCAAGACAGTCGTCATGCTTTTCAGTCAGATATACACTGCAGTGAAGAAAATGTATTGCTAGCCCTTTTTTGGCCGTTTTTTCTGAAAGGATTTTGAGAAGGCTCCTTGCTTGAAAATAAACTGTTTTTGAGGCTTCATTTTAGCTCAGCTTTATCTGAAAGGTTTTTTTCTTTATTCCATCCATCCTCGCCGTGTCAAAAATTCAGAGACCAGCAGATGAGAAACACTATGAAACCGATGAGTCTGCTGTAATCACAGCTGTGCTTTTTGGCCTTTTTTGTAGGAAGATTGTCAAAACGTGCTTTGAGGCTGATTAAAATGAGGGATTTTTCTTCTGCAGTATTTGCATTTTCGTCAGTTGGTGGTCCCTCATTAAACACTGGTCGTGCCAGCATGGAAAGTGATAGCTGCATTTACCTTCTGTGGCCTGGTCTTTATGACTCATCTACTCATTTGTGGTGAGACTAGCATGAGGTCTATGAGCAGGCATACAGACTCAGAAAAAAAAGGTACTTCCTCTCTGTTGTGCAGCAAATCTGCAAGCAGTAGGATCTTTAACATCTCAGAAGCTCTGCAGTTTGCATGCGGTTTCATGGCAACACATGGTTTTTAAATGAAACAGTGCAGTTCTGGTAGGCCTGGAATGAAGTACCAGCTTGTCTTTCAGATTTAGACTTTGATTTAGTATGTAACTGTAACTGGGATAGTAATCTTTTTGTACAGCTGTGTATTCAAGTACTTTCCCTGGTATGATGGAAACCTGCAAGGAGCACTTTGCTGATTGAGGGCATAGGTTGAATGGCTGGTCCCTGCAGGAAACTCACCTCTGTCCCGCTAAGTGATTTTAAAGGTGTACCTCACCATTGTTTTAACCTAATTTCTATCTGGAGCATCCGTTGCATCCACAAATTGATTTCAATACATTTCCTCAAACTTCCCTGACCAAAAAATGATGCAAGTTTGCTTTTAGCAAAAAAAAAATAGTGGGCTAGTTCTGAATCCTCCATTTGTATTCTTAGTCTGTATTCTGTTTTTTTCTAGGTACAGAAGAATGTGTTGAAATCATTGCCTGTGGTGCAATACAGATATGGCAGGTGGAGTTTAGGTTGAAAGAACTTCTTCTTTAGGCGGTGGGTATTTTTCATCCATTTTCATCAGTAGGGCCAGTGCTCTCTCTCTCTCTCTCTCTCTCTCTCTCTCTCTCTCTCTCGTTCGTGACTTTTCCCGTATTTAAACCTCAGGTTTATCTTTACATTTTCTTTAAGGGTAATGTATTAAACTAGAGTTTTAAATGAAATTAACGTGTTCTGGGAGCACATTTGGGGGCAATGCGGTTTTTTATTATATGCGGGTGTTCGTGTAACGTAACCCCCGCGAGTAACGGGGGATTACTGTATATCCCAAAAATCAAACCACTGGCTGAACTCAGTGGTTGTAATATCAAATCTGATTTGCCCAAAAAAGAGCCTTTGGCAAAATTATTTAGCACACTTTCATCCTTGTAGAGTTAAACTGAAGGGCTGGTACTGTAAAAAAAAAAAAAAAAAGCACAATATAGGCATTTATAAATGCCATAAGAGCCAGACAGAGCCAGACATCACCACTGAAAGAGGACCTTTGGAAAGCAAGAAAGAGAACATATAAACAGAAAGTTGTTCAATAAGCTTTTTAGAAGAAGCTGGAGATAGCTCATATAACAATGACTCACTGCCCCCTTCTGCAATAATATGATTGTCTGGGAGGGGAGAGAGGTAAATAAGGCTGGGTCAAGAAATGCATTATCTAAAGGGAGAAGGTTAAAAACCAGACCAAGCTAGAATGCCAAAAAAAACTTTTACTTTAAATCAGAAGCAAAGGCAGACATTAATACTACTTATCAGATGTACCTGAGAAAGCTATAAAGTGTAATTAAATGGAAGCCTGACGATGAGTGATGGAGGATGATGGCGATAGTGGTTATTGCTCTGGATGATGTTCAGAGAGAGAATGTATGCAGGTGGGTGGGATAATACGATTATCAAGGACACAGTAAATACAATTCTGTCCTCTTTGATCATAAAACAAATTATTGTGAGCTATTGATTAAAGGAACACTCCACTATCCAGTAAAAAGCAATACTCTGGCACTGGCATCCCAATCGATTATCATGGACAATCACTTCAGTGCTAAATGCACTTATAATGGGAGCCTGTGGGCAAGTGTGTGAGCAGATGGAGGTTATTTTGAAAAATGCTGGTGTCTTCCCAAAGGGGTGTTCTCTGGACAATCACAGCACATCATTTTATCCAGTTTTTGGGGGCCACAGCAGGCTAAGAATAGTTGCAAAATTCCCCAACAATGCCACGGCCGTGAGTCCAAGAGAGCATAATTGGCCTCCCCCTCCTTTCATGTGGTGCTAGCCAGTGTAGTCTTCAGGTCCAGCTGCATAAAATAAATGAGCAAAGTGGCTATTTCACCCAATATGCAGTTGAGGTAGGTAATATTAGGTTACAGTGTTTAGCAGTGCTTTAGTCTGTTTGGCACCAGTCTTCATACTGAAGATTAATTAAACTCATACTTGTACTGAGCTGTAAAAAAGCATTTTGGCAACAGAGCAAATGATTATAGATGAGTAGTTAACATCTTATTACAGGATAGTCTATTTTATAGGGGTGTAACCTTTCACGCTTCGGTTTGGTCCTTGATTTCTGAGCCACAGTTCGATTTGTATCACAGTTCAGCTTTTACAAAACAGCCTCTAGAGCCCAGCAACCCGCACTTCATTAAGCATACATTATCAGTTCCATTCAGCAACAGCCTCTTTCATTTCCTCATTTGTGTTTGCTTTATAAACTAGTCAGTTTTGGAGGAATAGTTTTAAATTCCACATGTTTTAGTCATGGAGTGTACAGTGCACCCCAGCAAAGTTCAGAGTTCGCGGCCTCAGTTGTGTGTGGATTTTTTCTTAGAACTGAACTAATAATTGTTTTTGGGAAAACCCCCCAAAAAATTTGTGGAAATATCCTCCGCATTTTTTTTGCTTCTTTCTTGGCAATACATAAATGTTCATGTATTTTAGTGCTAATTTCTAAGAAGTACAAGTTCTAATTTTGTAACATAAATATTAATGTAAATTCTAAATTTCCAAAATATGCTAAATTTCCAAATAAAATATAACTGTATACATTTTGTCGAGAGAACACAAAGCAACTGTATACAAAAATGAGTCTTGGGATTACAAAACACCTCTGTTTGACTGATTCTATTTTTTTTCCACATCATATTTTTTCACAATTTCCAGGTGCTCTTGGAACGTAACCCTGGTGAATTTCGATGCTTGGCTGTACTGTTACCATTACAGACTTAACTTCTCAGATGCTTGAGAAGTTAAGCAATTTGCTGTAACAATTTGTTATGGTTATGCCTTTGTTGTCATGCCTTTGACTTTTGAATTAACCTTTGAATTAACTTACATCAGAATTTCATAGATTTAGTACACTTAATAGCAATGATAATCTTTTAAAACAACTGCGTGAACCATGCAGTGGTTACATTACTTTATAAAATGTGTTCGTTATTGACAGTGTGTTTATCGTTCACTTCTGGTAACATTGCTAGAGATTAGGATATTGCAACCAAACGTTTTCCATACGTATGAACTAAACAAAAAATGGAAGCTTGCAGCCAAAATCAACTTGCTCAGATAGAAAACTGTAATCCCCATTAGTGCGGTGTGAAGGGAAGGGCAAACTATAGGTTACCTTTAAAAACAACAGAATCAATGCCGAGGGGCACAATATTCCATCTGAGAATTCAGCTCTTCATCATACCCCCACCGCTTTCCTCCTCATGGCGCCAGGCCTGGCAGGTCTGTTAGCTGATGTAAGATTTAGTGTTTTTCTCCAAGTGCGTCGAGCTGTCCGAGGATGTGTTAGCAGCAGTTTGAAAAGCTGTGATGGCACTTCAATTCCTCACCCTCCAGGCTTGTTAGCACTGTGTGATGGGAAGGTCTACCTAGTGCGTAGGAAGGAACAATTACTTTTTAGAGAGAATACTGGGTAGGAAAGAAAGGAAACTTTAGTTTTGCTTCTCAAAAAAGTTGCTGTCTTCATTGTTACTCATATGAAGACAGAAAGACAGCAAAACACCCTAGACAGGTCAATAGTCCATCACAGGGCAGAAAAACACATTCGTACCTTTTGGGCAATTTAGCATCTCCGGTTAACCTTACATGCACTTGTTTGGAAACCCATGAATTCATGGGGAGAACATGCAAACTCCTCACAGAAAGGACCCATGGTTACCCTGGCCTGCAATCAATCCCAGAATCGTATTATGACCTTCCTAGTCACCTCTTTCATTGCAAGGGACTGCGGATTTTAGCCGTTTCTAAGTCATTTGCAAAAATGTATAAGCCATTTATGAGTAATATATGTATAAATGTATAAGCTACTCCCAGAAATGTAAAAAACCATTTAAACTGAACCCTAAGGGCCCTGTTTTTCATCACAACTGCATTACAAAGTGTCACGTTAGTTATTAGTGAATAAATCACAGTAGAACTACTGCATCGCAATATTAACAAGTGAGTAATATGTCTACAAAGGGCTTAACTAATGTGGAGAAGTGTTTTTATTTCAGCAAGGGTCCTTCAGTTTGTGGGAAGTGTACCAGAGGATAAATGCCTGTCTGGCTGGGGCTCAGCAGGATCGATGACTCATCAGATAAACCGAGGAAGGCAAAAGCATCCCTGTGTGTTCGTACAGTCGACAAATTCCGGTGACTGAATCAAACTAAGGGGACATACAGAGAGATGGCTCTGGGACATAGATCACAGATAAGGGGCAGAAAGGATCTGCACAATCACTAGCTGGCGGTGTGTGCTGGGGGATAGGGGGGGCTGAGGGTGAGCTGGGTGTTTGTGATCGGATGAGAAGTGACACAGGCCATAAGTCAGCCAGAGCTCCAGCGAAAGAGGGACTAGAAACTGCATAAACCATTAGTCCAGACAGAAGAACAAGAAAAATAAAGTTTTGATTTTCAAAGTAGCTGTTGTTCAGATAGTCTATTTGCAATCACTGTTCATTTTAACAGATGTTTCATTCACATCAGTATTCGTTTCAGTTACTGGCTGAAATATCAAATGATGGTCGGTTGGTTGGACAGAAACCTTTTTTGATCCTAGAGGAAATTGCTTATGCTACAGCTCCACAGAGACAAGGAAACAATATAAAATATATAAGTCAAAATAAACTCTCCAGAAATGCTTAGCACAAATAAACTATGCTATTTACACAAAATGCTGTGGTCAGTAAGAGAGGCGGATATATATGATATAGATAAATAGATTACTGCTAAAGTAGTTTACTAGTCAAAACAAACAATGGTTTGGTGTTGCACTCTATACCCAGTCTGGGACATGAGTATTGACAGAAGTGACATTAGCAGTGACATTGCCCATGATGGAAAATCTAGATGGAAAATCTCTGCATCAGCTTTGTGCTCTATATTGTGCACAATTAACATGTTCTTCTACACACGTCAGATTTTATGAAGTATTATCACTCCCTACTGTGCTAGTAAGTATTTTCTAGATATTTTGGGGGTTCTCATATGAATGGAAAGATTTTCTAAAAACCTGATGTGGATGAAAATTACAATATGTAAAGCCAAGGCCTAAATTGGAAGTTGTCATGTTCATGAAACACTTAAAAATGTTATGTGCTGTAATTTATCCTGATAATAAGAGCACATCATCACAGGACTCACCCTTCATACAGTGGGCTTAGTCAGCGAGTTAATGGGCCTATACAGCAACATGGTGGAGGTAATGAGCTGTGAATACGCCACTGATGGGCCCAGATTTGGCCAGATCTGAAGATTTGTCACTTCTAATTTGAAAGCAAAGACGATCTAAAGGGCAAGCGGCAAACCCAAGCAAATTACCCCTCCAAGGATTCTGTTCTCTTTTTAAATCACTCTTTCTTTTTTCCTAATGACTCAGTGACCCAGGAGTAATGTCACCGAACACATAAAAACCCACTTAAACACATCAGTGGATAAGCAGGCCTTCACCCAGATTATCAATAGAATTGGACTAGCCATCTGTGCAATGAGGTTTACAGCTGATGCAAATGACACCTCCTTTCCTTAACACTGTTTTACTTCAAGGATTTCAAACTGGTCCACAAACATGCAAGAGGAACTTGCTAAGATAACTATAATCTTGCTGCGTCTTCACTTCCCGTATGTATTTGCGTGGTTTGGTTACTGCACTTCATGCTGCAGTGGATGAGTGAAATGCAAACAAAGTCTCTGTATGTTCAGGATCAGCTCTGTTTGAATTTTTAAAGCTACTGTTCTACTTCTAGGCATGCAGTCTTTGCCCTGTCAGCACGAGACAAGTTCAGGATGTCCTAAGAAGCTGTAGCCCATATGATCAGGGTCAAAGCAAACAAAGCAATGAGGACGAAACTTTGTATCTCCTTGGGATCTTTCCAGCACAAGGACCCATTGTCTTGAATTTAAAGTACATTAAACGGTCCATGTAGTCTTTTATGAATAAAAAGTTCACTGGTCTGTTCAATCCATATCTGGGAGATATGCTACCGCATCAGTCTGTTTTGAATTAATTCTACATGAATCTACATGAATGTTGAAAAATGGATATTATGAGAGAAATTGTGGGATCTGGGCCCTTTAATGAAATGAGTTTGGGTCATTTTGATAGGTCTGTTAGTATGGAGATCTTTGCTCAAAGTAAAAGGTACAAAAAGGTGGTTTGATATGACAGTGAAGATGAGGGCAAAAAAAAGCAAAGCTTGAAGACATAGAGAGAAGAGATTTGATCAGTGCACCACTACATCCTTTTCCACTGTTGTTTTTATAGGCGTTGGCTAGTATGAGCAGTATTCCCAGACGAAACCTCCACTATTCCCTCTTCAGCCATTACCATCTCTCTCCCTACCACTGAGGTCTTATTCTGCCACTGTCTCTTTCTTTCTGTCACACTCTGTGTCTCCTGCTCTCTCTCCCTCTTTCTCTTTTCCTCCCACTTCTCTTTTCTCTTTTTCTCTCCCTCTCTCTCCACATCACCTCCCAATGTTGTCTCTCTTGCTCTTTTGTATTCCATTCTATCTCTCCACCATTCTCGCTTTCTCACATTCTCCCTCTCTCGCCCATGCCCTTTCTCGTTCGCTCTTCCCTCTCCTTTGCTCTTGTAACTCTCCTCTCTTTGTTTCGTTTATTGTCTTTCTCACCCTCTTGCCCTTTCTCTTGCTCCTTATTTCTTTTTCTCTATCTCTCTTCGTTCCCACTCTCTCTCTCTCTCTCTCTCTCTCTCTCTCTCTCTTTCTCTCTCTCTCTCTCTCTCTCTCTCTCTC
>JBBPDE010066389.1:7955-22043 GCA_037974605.1 Nannopetersius ansorgii
GTGGGTGTGTGTGTGTGTGTGTAAGTGTGTGTGAGAGTGTGAGGGAATGTGTGTGTGTGTGTGTGTGTGTATGTGGGTGTGTGTGTGTTCACCCTACCTGGAACTGCTGATCTGACATCAGGTGTTTCAGGAGCTCTATAATCTGGATGCAATCCTGACAGGCATCATTGTCCTACAGACAAACGGACAAAAAGATAGGATGGTCAGCTCATGCTATAAATAAATAAACTTTTAGTGGAATGCTAATAGTTAATGAATAATGGACTACTAAATAGAATAATGTCATTTGCAAGTTGTCTGAGAAATGTGTTATCAATGAATGTTATGATGTGAGTAATTAATTAAACGTGAATGAATTGTGTAATCTCAGTTTTAGGCTCCGGTAAAATAAACAGGAAATTAAGCAGTTTCCTTCAGGATCAATAAAGTTTTCTGATTCTGATAATAATGACCTGAATTCACAGCGACCTAACGTGATGATAGCCTCATATTATAATGCATTTAACCTTCATGCGCACAACAAACATTCAACACATGGAATGATGTGGAATTTGAAATGACATCCTTCGTTTTCCCATTTACTGTATTCAAGCACAGAATTTTTTGTATCAGCTCCTGGATCATTCATAGCAGATACTGAATAGTTCTTTGTAGATTATGGGATAATTGCAGTATGCACTGATTAATTCCTAGTAGATACTGAATAATCCAGAAAGGTGGCTATACCATGTACTTCAGTTACTGAATAATCCATATATATTACCAGTTCATCGTCAGTAGCTATTGAATTATCCATAAAGAGATGAATATAGAGTAATGATTTATTTTTTGCACAGCCTGTAGAATGAAAGCAGAAGTGAGAAGAGTGTGTTTCTCGGTTAAACTGTGTGTATTTCAGGATCAGAGATGCGTGAAGTGTGGAAGGACATGAAAGCTGCTGTTTCCTCTTTTGTCAAATTAAATAAAACCTAAAAACCAAGTGTGTGTGTGTGTGGGGGGGGGGGGTAGAGACAGAGAGAGAGAAAAAGAGAGACATGAGGAGGGAGAAAGAGAGAGAGACAGAGAGAGATAATTGAAGTAAATTGAAGAAAGAAAAGGAGAAAGAAAGAGAAAGAAAAGCGAAAGCGGGAGAACAGTAGGCAAAACAGACAGAGAGAGAGACAGACAGAGGAAAGAGAGACAGGAAGAGAGGCAGACGAGAGGGAGAGAGAAAGACAACAGAAAGAAATAAAAGAGAAGAATTAAAGCAAGAGAGGGAACAATATAGAGAAAAAGAAAGAGTGAGACAGACCAGAAAGACAAAAGCAACACTTTTAAGTGTTCAGGAGATTTTGGTGCTGTGTCTATAACCTCTGCTTTGGCTGAAGAACACATATTAAATATTAATTTTAGTAAATAACATCAATTATGGTAACTTTACAGTAAAATTACACAAGCACCTACTGAATGATTCTCACCAGAACATAATCAGTGTCCTTTAGAGCCGCCTGCAGCATTTCAGCATCCACTGATCTCGCTTCGGCTGCAAAAAAAAAATCAAATCCTACATCAGAAAATTAGAATTACAGCAAGTTCTCACCATAAAAATGTACATATATTGTTAAAAATATTTTTGGGTTACAGTAGGTTTCTAAGGCACACATCCCTAATTGATGTAATATAACACATTTTAATCTGCAGCATTTTCAGTAGAAATAGTTTTTTCTTCTCCATCCCTGCAGATCAGACAAAAAAGCCTTGGATTTCAGCCCAAACTTCAGTGTCGGTAAAGCAGGTTATCAACAAGCAGCAAAAAACGAAAGTGCACTGTCCTTATTCCAGTCTGTGATATTTACCAGCGCCGAGGAGCAGAAGGCACGCGAGGACCGTGAGCGTGAAGGAGGCCATGTTTCTGTTCAGATCTGCTCTCCGGGGCTTAATAAAGACCTCGAGCCTGAAAAGGTCTTTCGAAAGAGGAACTAACTAAATAAAAAAAACACCCAGATCTGCTACGCCTGAATGTAACCCCACAAACGCGGCCTGTGATAAGAGGGGGCTCTGAATTGTTCACAAAAGCGAACAGAGATTTGACCAAGCCACCATTGAAACTCTGTATCTGACAAACATTGCTCAAGATTTAGTGAAACCTCAGCACTGAAGGCTCCTTTCACTTTTTGAGAAGCACATTCTTTACTTTGCCTTTAAAGAAAACATCATTCATAAAAGAACAGGTTGCGTTTGTTTCCACAGAAACAACGTTGATAATTTATGACGACTCTTTGATTTTTTCATGTTTTTTTTTTTTCAGGGTTTGGCCTGACCTCAACCCCATCCAACACCTTTGGAAGGAACTAGATTACAAACCAGGCCTTCTCATTCAGCATCAGTGCCTGACCTCATAAATGCTCTACAGAATGAATGTGAACAACTATATAAGAAAATATAAAATAAAACAAGTTTCCTTTATAAGCTGAAAAAGTCTGTAACAGTAAGGTCTGATTCCTATTAACTGGTTGCGTGGTGATGCAGACTTAGTGCTGATGAATACAAAATATGACCTTTTCTGATTAATAAAGTAACTCAAATGTTGAACATACTGCACGTTTAAATGTTAGCAAAAAAAACTGTTTTCATTTACTTTAGTTAAGTGGTTCTTGCCATCATGTGGAGTAGAACCGTAGTGGAATAGGATCACTAATTGGGCACCAACCCGACCCTCACAACTGATGATCCCAAACACATTAAGAAGCTAAGAAATTCCACTAATGAACCTTGACAAAGAACACCGGTTATTTAAATAGCATTCCAGGTTGATTCCTCATTAATCTGATTGAGAAAATGCAATCTGATCTGATTGAGAGTGTGCAAAGCTGTCATCTGAGTAATAGGCAATATTTTCAATATTAATCTACAATGTAGCCAATAATAAAAGGAAATCGCTGAATGAGAAGGTGTGTCCAAACTTTTGACTGGTATTGTAAGTCAGAAATGAAAGGAAAATTAAGTCAAAATAAGAGGAAAAGCACCTTTAAAGAGATCTTATACGTTCATGCACCTGTTTTTGGTCATTTGCAGATGTTCTGTGCTTTTTCTGTGGTGGGTCTGTGTTTACACAGGTAATCAAACTTTACTCCACATATCAGGTATGTACTATCAGATCTGTCTTTGAAGTCTAAAAACCAACACGAACAGAATCAGCAAAATCTCATTTATTCTGGTCTCCTTTAGAAGCCGTTTGTTTGGAGTTTCAGGTCAGTCGTGTACTTTGGGGGCCAGTTTAACCTGGTTATTCTGATCAGTTCAGCAATTTATCGCACACTGTCGGCATATCACAGGAAAACCTGTGTACTGAGGAAGACTGAGATAAGAAGGTGTGATATGAGCATTATGGTTATGCTTTTGTTCACTGCCCACAGGTCTACAGCATGCTTTTGGCTTTCAGTGCCACCTTGTGGTTGCCAGACAGAAGTGGTGCCAAACTCTCAACTTCAGAAGCACCGACTACTTCAACAGGCGAGGTAAAGTAAACGTCTGCTTAATGCTGCAAATGTAAGTAAAAGATAGTAATGCATGAACACACCACAACACAGTGTGAACAATGTGAAATTCTTTCTCTGCATTTAACCCACTCACCAAGTGAAGCACAGGCCTGCCATCAACCAGGGGTGCCCAAGGAGCAGTGTGTGGGGACGGTAAATTACTCAAGGAAACCTCAATAATTGGGATACAAAACCACACCCTTCTGATTGCAGGGACATCCCCCTTATCACTAGGCCACCAGCTCAAATGAGCACATGCCTAGTGGTTAAGGCATTCACCCTGCGATCAGAAAGTCCAGGTTTGATTCCCAAGACCGCTAGGCACCTCTGAGGTACCCTGAGCAAGGTACCATCCCACACACTGCTCCCCAGGCGCCGTGTTCATGGCTGCCCCCTGCTTCACTTGGTGAATGGGTTAAATGCAGAGGGTGAATTTCGTGCTGTTCACACTGTGTGCAGTGGTGTGTTTACGTATGACTGAATGATCACTTTCATAAAAGGTTCAGGGGTCTTCAAAAAGATTTGAATCAAAATACATTTTACAGGCCAAAAGCATTAATAGGTTTACACAGAATAAAACACTGAAGTGCAGATATTAAACTAAACCAATCTGATGTTGCAATAACACACGTCAGAATCAGAATCAGAAAACTGTATTCCGGAGGAAATTGATTAAAACGGTGCAAATTTGCTAGGAATGTTTTAATTGTTGGCTCGATTTTTTCTGCAAATGTCATTTGATGTGGCCTAAAACAATATTCACAATATGGACAGAATATCAGTTTTGTGATTTTGTTGTGAGAGCGAAAGGGCCCATACCATCACTTTTCTGGAATTAAAAAGGCTTAAAGGCTGTAAATACTGTTTTAAAGTGTACATTTTCTCGGCCCATTACTGTAGTCCATATATGGAGAATAAGCCACAAATCTGCTTGTTCAAATCACAGTTTTTGTGGTGTTACAAAAAAATGACATATTTAAATACAGTATATCTCCTTAGAATGATGCTACTTGCCATCAAATGAATGCTAGTTTTCAACACGCAGAGTGGGGGTGTTATCCACTGCACTTTCTGCCCCACAAAGCATTCAAATGTACCTGCTCAATAGCTGTCCATGTAGCAGCATCGATTATTTAGCATTTATTTTATGCTCAGCTCAGCTACCTAATTTATTAGTTATAGTAATGTGCATCTTATTGTCGGTAACGGTAACAGCGTTGTAACGGGAGAAACAGTCATTCGTTTGATTACTTGTTACTGAAAAAAGTATGGCTGTTAGTAACGCTGTTTATTTATAGCGCCGTTATTCCCATCACTGGTCATCCCAGGACTGCTAGTAGCCCCAGTGAGGTACGCTTTAGCAAGGTACCGTCCCCACACCACCCTTCAGCAGGGACGTTTTTCTAAGAGTTACACTCATTGCTCATGCACCAACTTTTTTTCGTAACGTTGTGTAATGTTTTATGCTTGTATTTGCTGCTGGCACTTGATATTCAGGATACAGGACACGCCTGTGAGATGTCTACAGTCTCTTTGATATGAGCTAACTTTTATTTAATAAACGATCTACATATCTCTTCGTGATTTACCTCAAAGCTAGTCTTGTTTGTTTACCTCTGACTCATCACTCGTTCAACAGGACAATCACATGTCTTGTACAACAGTATGGCCGGCTGAGGGCAGAAAGACACAGCAGCAGCAGTGTAAGTTCCAAAGAGACTATGTTTATTAACAGGAAGTACACACAAAGTCCAACTCAAATCCTGCTCAGTCACGGAGGAGTTTCACAACTACGAGGGGGACCTTCACCCCTCTGGATCTCCTTGGCTCTGAACAGACACCACGTTTCCCCAGAGAACCTTTTCTCCGACTGGGACCTCAGAACGGTTTTGCTTTCAGTTCGTAATGTCCTCTCTCTCTCCACCTCGACACCCGTAAGGGTTGCAGGTCTCACCACCTGTGAGCACAAGGGAAGGAAGGAGATCGCTGCCGGCGAGACGTGCCACTCATCTTCACAGACTTCTCTTCCTGACGGATATCCTCTCCACCGGGCTTCCCCCCGATCGTTGTGGAACCCGCCTTTCAACAGTCCAGAACGCTTTTCCTAAACGAGACAGTCTCACAGAAAGACTCATGAGCACACTCACACCAGCTCCTTCCACAGAGTGATACGTTTTCTCTGGCGCTGAAGGCGAGCACTGAACTAAATACATTTACAACCCAGGTGAACTTCACCATCCCTCCAGCACGCATTCCAAACCCCCCAATACTTGGTGTTACGTCCTGGGTATGTTCATGGGGGTGACCACGCACCGTTTCTCTGGAACGACCAGGCTACAAAGTAAACCCTGGCCAATCCCTGTGCACCAGAACCTAAACTCAAACTACTACAGCTAAGTGTGATCATTAGGTGCCACCTGGTTCTCGTTCAGCTTCCACCTGACACCCAATGATCTCACACACACACACACACACACACACACACACACACACACACACACACACACACACACACACACACACACACACCTACTAAACTAACTTAACATAAAGGCTGCCTCTAACAGCAGCCACACTGAAACTTAACTGAACCTAGAACCCCTTTGTAATGTGCACCAAACCAGCTTTAGGGGCCGTTCACATATCGCGCCTTTTGTGCGCGCAAGTCCATTATTTCAAATGTAGACGCGTGGCAGCCGCACTCATAATGAAAGCGACGCGGTTGCGACACGCACAAGGTGCGACACACCCATTGTTTTCAGACGCGTCTGAGCCGCGCCGAGTTGAAAACATCTCAACTTTTCAGAATGCCGCAAGCGCACCGCGGGTCATGTGACAAGATTCAACCAATCAGTTCTCTCGCCTTTTCCGTTACACTGACGCCTCAGCAGAAACACAGAGGAGCGGCTCATCATTGTGCTCCAGGGATTTCCTGAACTTTATGATTTATTTCCTAAAATATAACCCAGCTGGTCCTTGTCGAGAGTCTGAAACAGGCTGTGAGACTCCCGGTGTTCAGGCGGAGCTCCTGGATCAGCTGGTGAAATTCCCCTTATTTTTATGTCTTTGTAGAATGGGGTGCCCCCAAACACTATGGCGTTTTTTTCTTTTCTGTGTAAATAAATCATGTAGCTGAGTTACAGCAAGGGTTTTTCGTTGGAGGAAATGGGGAGCGTGGCTGATGGTTGCTTAGCAACGACAGACGCCTCTGGGCCGCAAGTGCCCGAGCGCTTTTGGAAAAAAGGAGAAAGCGACGCGCCTCGCGTTTTCCACGCGTTTTTAGGCGCGATATGTGAACGGCCCCTTAATAAACTTAAAGGCTGCCTCTACCGGCAGCCACCCTGAGACACCACAGTATAGTAACCAAGCTGTTATTGCTAGTGCTCTAGTAGTAAAGTGCTGCAGTAATAAAGAATGGATGAGGGAGAAGATAAATACTTGATAAAAATGGCTTACGAAGGTGTGGAACCAAAACACCTGCTTATCTCTGTCATTTCCCCGTATTGCTATTCCGCATGTCAAGGTTATCTAAAACTACCAAATTCGTTTTACAGCTTTAACCAACAAACAGCACCTATGGCTTTTACTCTCGAATATTTTACACAGTGTTTTACAAACACTATAATAGTCCAATACAACACATTAATACCAACAACACAAACAACGACAACGTATACAACACTGCAGCACAAACGATACATCATACACAACACAGAACCAGATCTACTAGAATGCCACCATAAAAAAATATAAGAAAAAAAGCCCCCACATGATTAAAGTCAGTCAAGTTTATGTATGTAGCCCATTATCATACTTAAAATTCATTAGGTGTGTTTTACAGGAATATGATAAAACATTAAGCATAAAAATTGTAGGATGTGTAATATAAAATCAATAAAAGAAGATGTGAAGTTTTAGCAGCTTTTTAAAGGTACAGTTGGCACAGACCTGGTATTGGGCAGTGGATAGTGGATAAACACCATTTCACCTGTTTAGTTTCAGCTCTTTTCACCAGTAGCTGACTGAAGACTGAACAGATAGAACCGAATTTTGCATACCACAGGTTTTTACCACTATTTCAGTGAACAACTGTAAATGAAAATCTGTCAAATAAAACAAGTTTCTTTGATAAGAATCTGTAACAGTGCAGGTCTGACTTCTATTGTGTAGTGATGCAGAGTCAAATTGTAGCCTTCCTTCAACTTTAAAATTGTGCGAGTGGTTTCCACAACTTGGAATCACATTCCATTTCAGTGGAAAATCAAGTATAAAAATAAGAAGAAAAATCCCAATGATTACTAAACGCTCTTCAATCTTTGTTCTTTTTTAAAAAGATGACAGAATTTCATTAGATATTCCATGTTCCCTTACAGAGGTGATCACCATAACTGAAGCACAACTTACACCTTACCAAATAAACATGCAATAAAAATGATAACCCATAAACATGCTACCCTTCCGGTTTAGAGTGTTATAGGTAAGTGACTCTACTTGATCACTGTCACCCCAAGCCCACAGTGGTGTTACTTTTTAAAAACCTTTGTGTATTCTTGAAAAAACTGTCTAATATACCACTTGCTTAATCAGGATCTGTCATTTTCCAGTAACAATGATTATCATAGACTTTCTTCCCTTATAAGAAGTATAAAGTTGGGTATCAAAGATGTCGACACCCTGTGTTTCCTTATTGCCACTAATCGTATGCACATGCGGTGCATTTTATGTCCTAGACACTTCCTTCCTTCAAGACTACTTGCTGGACAGTCAATCAGTAATCAGTGGATTACAAAACTAGCTAATAAACATTCAAACTGTCCAAAAGTTTGTGGACAGCTGTCTTCTGAAATCAAGGGGAAAATGTTTATCCTCCTTTGTTGCAGTAATAGCCAATACTCCTTTGGCAATGAATACTAAAACACTGCTGTGAGCATTCAGCTTTAAGAGCAGTAGTAAGGTAAGGTACTAATGTTGGATGTTTGGTTCTGGATCACAAACAGCAATTTAATGGCACTTTTCCACTGGTACAAGGAACCATGCCATGCCGTAAACAAATGTTCTTCCTGAGCTGCTTGACAGCAGGGCTAAAAGTGGGCCACAGCCATTACTGCATTACTGGTTTCTGATTGGTCATCACAACATAGATTGCACTGTTTGCTTACTGTTGTTGCAAAAAAACAACAATGCAGATACAAACTAACTACTTGGAAGTCAATGAAGTACAAGCACTAATGTCTGTTTGGGCTGAAGATAAATTTCAGTGGGAGTTTTCTATGACACTAACAAATTCATTAACAAGTTATCTAGGTTAGTTTTCTGGAAACTCCATTACCAGACTGGAAAATCCCTGTAGGCCTGTGGAAAAGTGCCTAAACTCATCCCAAAAGTACTGGAGATCCATCACTCCAGAAAACGCTAACAGCCAAGTACTTGGGGTTTATACCCTTCCAACCAACACTGGCCAAAGCTCATTTGTATCTGCTCCAGGCCTTTCTATTCATTTCACTGGTTTTCTATGGGGATTACGGTCAATAATAACTGACATTGAGGATTTAAAAAAACAAAGGTCTCTACGTTGAATCAACATTTTGCAAAAACAAATTAAGTTCCAACAGTCCACAGGCCTAAACGATTAGTCAAAGGGAATCAGTGGGGAAAGATACATTCGTCCCTTTTCCTTAAGCAGTGTTTAACAGAAGGCCTGAGATCATTGTATAAATGCATTACATTTATCTCACCATCAAACATCTAGTTTTTGGAGGCTGCGTTTCCTTTATTTACCGAGGGTGGACAGCTTCACACAGGAAGATAAAGAAGGGGAAGTGAGGTTGGTTAGTAGTACAAGAGCTGCTGTGTGGCACAGATGAAGCTTCAGCTAAGAGAAGACTGAAAGGGAACTTGCTCTAGGATGCTTCATGCTGCCCCATAAACATGTGTTGTTTCTCACTCTCAAACCTGCAGAACTTACACACTACTTTCTTAATGGCTACTGAATAATTCACTGTAGTTACTGAAAGAAAAGGCCAGTAACAGAGTAGTCAGTGTTCATGGGAACGCTACTTTGAAGTTAGCAGCAGTTAGATATTAAGTAGTCAGACAGTTTATTGCGTCCAGGGAGTTATCTGGATCACCTGTCTCAGATCTGCCCCCATTAACGTGAACTAGTGGTGTGACCTAGTTATTGAAGAGAATTCTAAGCTTTCAGTCCAATAATAGGACAAAATGAAACTTTATCATTTTGACAATAATAATTGCACTTTTCCAAAAATACTTTCCAATGGTACAAAATACAAATAATGAACCTATTCCATGTACATATAAGGTTGCCTACTTTATTGTACCATAAGTGCTCCAAGGAAGAAGAGCCGGTGAACCGGTGACAGGGTCCTGCACACCCAAAGCTCATTTGGTCTGATCCCACAGAACAAAGTGCTGAAGAAGTTCATGCTGCTCTGATAGAAAGAAGTCACAACATACAGTGCAGCTTCTCCTGCTGTGTATGGGGCTGCGTAGCTGCAGACTTGTCAGAGTGCCCATGCTGACCCTTGTCTACCACCGAAAGCTCCTGCAATGGATTTCAGAACTGGACCACGGAGTGATGGAAGAAGGTGGTCTGGTTTGATGAATCATATTTTCCTCTACATCATATGGATGGCTGGGTGTGTGTATCCTGCTTACTTGGGAGAGATGAGCTGGTGTGGGGCATCTCTCCCAAGCTGCTGGAGGACCTTGGGTGCTGCATTCATATCAATGATACTTTGACGCCTTAACGCTGCAAACCAAGTTCAGCCCTTCATGGAGAGCCTCCAAAACAACCTATTTGAAGTTTTTTGTTAAATAGCATTTGCTGATATGTTATATGATGAAGCAGTCAATAGACGTTTATTTCTCTAAGTGACCTGTACATGATCATCCCTGTGCTGTTATTGTAGGAACTGAGTATTTTAATTCATTGAGTGAATTTGAATTGAGTGTATCTGACATGACAAACACTGGACCACACTGCACTCTTTTAGCAGTGGATATCGTCTTTGTTGTCTTTTTTGGATTTTAGAATAACTGACATTAAAAATGGCAAAAACAAACACCATCAGTGTTCCTTGAACCACCAAATGCATGAAGTTCTGGGAAGATCCTGATAAAAATACATCAGGAAATGCAGTGTGTCTGTCAGGCGAGGGGATTCCTGGCTACAAGTTAATAGATCACAATCCAAACAACACTGACTTTGACCCCTAGTTCTGAATGCCACAAGGAATATATGATAATGACAATGAACTTCATACTCAACTCATTGCTGCCTGCAGGTAAGAGGAAGTAGGAACTACAGAGTGAGGCATCCTGAGGTGTATAAAAGGCCTGCAGCCCAACAGGACCAACATATTGCACACTCTGGTTTATCTCAGGAGAAGAAGAATCAGATACACAGGTAAGAAATCACTCTCACGCTTCTGCTCAGCTCACCTTGCTTAGATTTTTCATGCTGTTTTTGTGCCATTCTGTTTTTTTTTAATTAAGAGCAATAACTCTGTCATCCTGCATGTAATGATGCCTAAATGCTTATGCACTGATAATATTGCGCATTACATCCATTCTGGTTTAAACATAAATACTAATAACCAAAAGTAGCAATAACCACTATTACTGTGTTCTGTAATGTGTAAAGCCTGGATGTTAGAAAAGGAATTCCTTTTGTTTGTGAGAGAACATACAGCTTATCTGTGCAGAACATAAATTATATATTCAGAGAATGTTTTATTATCGAGTGATCTCTCATGTTTCTCTCTGTTTTAGACATGAATCTCTTATTGTCCATTGTGGTTCTGGGCTTGTGCCACACTCTCAGCTACCCAGCTGCTTCTGGTGAGTTAACATATGAACAATTGTTATTACTATTATTATTATTATTATCATTATTATTAGTAGTATTAGTATTATCATTATTATCATTATTATTATTATTATTATTATTATTATTATTATTATTATTATTATTATTATTATTATTATTATTATTGTTGTTGTTGTTATTATATTATTAACAGATGTAAATGTAACCATAACAATATGACTTATTAAATTATTACATATTGTTATAATAGGTAGAATTTACAAATAACTAATGAAATATTAACAAATAAGATAGCATTGTGTTTATATAGCACTTTTTATGTATATAAATGCACCCTAAAAGGGCAGTAAATGATCAAAATGTTCTCAGAAGGATGGAATTTAAAATATGAAATTATGAAAATAAAATAAAAGTAAATGACAAAAAGGTAAAAGTTCTAAATCTTTGGTACATACTGTAGCTGATGGCTCCAGTATGCTTGCCCTTCATCCTTGCAATTTTTAGCTTGTAGTTATTGTATTGCAAATTTTGATTTGAACCCTTATCTTTTAACTGAACTTATGATCGTGAGAAACAAGATCAATCTAGAAATGAAAAGATGATATTAAGAGCTTTAATAATAGTAAAATCATCTTAAAATTCAACCTAAATGAAACAGACATGTGTTTCGGTGATTCTAAAACAGGTGTTATTTCTACCTGTCTATTTTGAATAAGCTACGATCCTTTCGTATTGTCAGTGATGCTGTATATAATGTGTTACATTAAGCTCAAGGGGACAGAACACAGATGACCTATGTCCACCACATAGGGTTCTAGTGTGTTAAACACATACACTGTGAAAGTGGTTTAGGGGGTTTTCCACAAACACATTAAACTTAGTTTTAGACTATAGAGAGTTTAAAGTGAAGGATCGCCACTTAAAGTTTGCCCAAATTCACTAAGGTGTTCAGTTGAGCCAGTTTCATTATTTTATGATTTATAATTTTATCGTACCCATTGACATATAAAATAAACCATCTAGAGTTCCTTGATCTGTTTCAATTTCTTATCAAATGTCTATGTTGTATAGGTTCTGTACAGGAGGGTTTGGGTAGACCTTTCATTCTGGAATCCATTGAAGAGGCCAAAAGACTCGTAGACGATGCTTACTTGTACTCTCGGCAAGAGTGAGTCAAGATTAATCCAGTCTGAAACTGTTTCTTACAACGCTCTTTCATATTTATAATCCTTGTCATTGTATGTCCATGCATGATGTAACATAAAGGGCTCTATTTTGATAATCTAACACAAAGCATAAAGCAGAAGGCACAGCTAACAGTTATGGGCATCTCCAAATCCACGTTGCTATTTGACAGCGGAAAAACAGCCTTGACACCTGCGCAAGGCACTAAAATCTTGAATACTTGTAATTATTCAGAGGTCTGTTTTTGGTGTAACATGCAATTAACCAATCAGAACCAACCACCACCTGATCTTTAAAAGGTGGGGGTTAAGCTATGGCAGATATCACCGTGTGTTTACAGACCAGACTGTATTTATATTGATCTTTTCCTCAATTTACAAATGAACTCCCTCTAGTTGGTGTGTTTAAATACTTAAGTGTGTTGACTGGTCAAACAGCCAATCATCAATACATAACTCTGATAACGAACATGATTTATTTGTTAATGAAACCGTTTCGCTGTCTTAAAATAGCAACAGGTCAACAATACGCCCAAGCACAACCCATTTAAAAGCTCCACTCCTACAAGTGGGAAACACGCCTCATCATTTGTTATTTTGCTAGACCGGCCAGTGCAAAACTGGGTCAAAAATCTGAGAATTTTGAGGAAAAACTACTCAGAATGTGTCTGAATAATCAACTTGTGTGTGTGTTTGCTGTGTGAAGGAGCCTGGCCAGGGTTCGCAGGGACGGTTTCATTAAGCCATCTGATAAACTGCGTCTGATGAAGCAGCCGTCACGAAAGACGCGAGAGGCTGTGAGAGCTGCAGACTACCTGGGACAGACCCTCAGGATCATTGCTGAGAAAACACACCACGCACACAAGAGATCCATCAATGCTACAGGTCTGACATACACACACTGCCTTTCATACACCAGTCACAACCTGAGATACAAAGAATCTGAACAGTCCATGTCTGATAGCCTATTAACTGGTTGTGTGGTGATGCGGAATCGATTTCTGGACCGTCCTTTAACTCTAAATGCACTCTTGGCAGTTTCACCCCATTGGTTGTTAACAGCAAAATATCTAGCAAAACAGTTAAATATCTAACACTTGTCTGGTGATCCATATTTTCATGACATTAGGTGGCTTTTTGTAGGTCAGTAGTGACCTGCAAATGTATTTGTTAGCAAAGAATACTGAGTATATCTTTAGTAAATATTTTGTGAGTAACAAATGCAAATGTAGAAAATCTCAGTGTGTGCAAGGACTTTTGACTGATAGTGTATATACATGCACACACACCCATATAACGATACATCGCAGAAGATTCTCAAATCATGGTATTGTTTCTCCATCATTTAGTTATTTTCCTTCTTTTATCATACCAGAAAAAGGGAGCAAATGTGAATGTGTCCCAAAAATATTCCCCCTTAAAAATGTTTTTTTTATGGTCTCTCTCTCAGCTCTGTTAAGTCCTGAGGAGCTCCAGACTATACAGCGCCTGACTGGCTGTGCAGCTCAAGTCCAGCCACCTTCCTGCAGGACCACTC
>JBBPDE010066784.1:0-22026 GCA_037974605.1 Nannopetersius ansorgii
AAGATGTTTTGTGAATCATTTTTATCTTTACTGAGATTTAATCCTAAATTTAAGGGGAAATTCTAAGAAAATGCCATTATTCTAAGATTGTTCTTAGAATTACGTCACTAGGGGCAACTTTTAGGCTTAAGATGCTTTGTGAATACGGGCCCAGAAGCAGATAAGCAGCTTCTTGGCCACCACTGCCGGCACACCAAGTGGAGAGTGTTGTGGTTGAGGGTCGAAACCACCTGATGACATCTGCTCCTGTCTGTAGGCTATGGTTACCTCCTAAGGTAACTTAAGAAGGCACCCCACCAGGTGTAGATCATGAGATTTTTTTAAAGCATTTCTCTCTCTCTCTCCACATATATATATATATTAGAGGTGGGCATAGATTAATTTTTTTAATCTAAATTAATCTCATTGTAATCTTGGAATTAATCTAGATTCAAATGGCTCATTTGAATTCTGCCGAAGGTCTGAAGCCCCCCCCCCAAAAAAAAATGATCCCAATGGCTGTTTTTATAGTGTAAACCATAAATATGCCTCCAAATGTTCTCCCAGTTTAAATACCGAAGTCAGGAGAGAGAGAGAGAGGGAGAGAGAGAGACAGATAGACAGACAGACAGAGAGAGAGAGAGAGAGACAGACAGACAGACAGAGAGAAAGAGAGACAGACAGACAGACGATCCGCACGAACGAGAGAGAGAGAGAGAGACAGAGAGAGAGCGTGCGCGAGAGAGACAGAAAAGGAGAGAGACACATCAGTATTTTAATCAGTAAGGGGATTTCTAAGCGGGCTATTGATACAATATATCCACCAGATGTTGCCATCAATCCAATCCAATTGAATTCATACAAAGAAATCAGAACATTTAATATTATAAGTTGAGTCATAATAAATAAAGTTAAATGACACAGGGAATAAGTTTTGAACACATGAAGATAACAAGGTGCAAAATGGCATAGAAGCCAGATTACCTGAAATCTGTCAGTATTGAGAGAGAAACTCTGCCCTCTATCGGTACTAATTGATATCAGCTGATTTAGTCCTAACTGATGGCCTATAAAGGCTTCTCATTACCCAGGAGGCACACAGGAAAGAGAAATTACTCTCCCAATATCTTCGGAATCTTATTGTTAAAAAGTATTCTGATGGGAATGGTTATAGGTGCATTTCCAGAATGCTGAAAGTTCCTGTGAGCACTGTGGAGGACGTTATCCGGAAATAGAAAGAGCATCAGTTCACCATAAACTGGCCATGATCAGATGCTCCCTGTCTGAGGAATCCAAAGAATAATCAGGAGAGTTCTCCAAGACCCAAGAACCACTCATATAGAACTTCAGGAAGACCTTGCATCAGCAGGTACTGTTGTTTCAAAGAAAACTATAAGCAATGCCATGGCAACCATGCACACTAGTGGTGTGCGATACCACAAAATTTGGTATCGATCCAAAACCAAGTAAATACAGAGCCAGTGTTGCCCATACGGATGCTTTTTTTAAAAAAACTTTTTAATAATTAAGGTGGATGCATCATCAAATTGCTAAATCTGAATGAATTTGCCTGTCCTTTTGTGATTATTCCCTTGAATTATGAATTATTAAAACCCAGGACAAAATTTGAACAAAGTTATGAATAGAAATATACTTTATCATAATAACAATAACAATAGAACAATAAAAATGTTCTTAAATAAAGAAAACACTAAATTCTCACATCAAACTACAATACAAATAAACAAAAATAAAACAAAAATAATTAAAAATAATTTTAAAATAAACAATTAGTGAAAATACAACAAATAAAGTGCAATTAAAACAACCCCCAAAGAAATAAAGAAAGGATTAAGTCTATAGCACATCTATTTGTTACTGAAATATGGTAATCATCACAGCTAACACAAAAGGGTAATTATATTAAATCAAATCTGAGCCGTATTATATGCAATGTATTGTTTCAATTCCAGTAAATATATTCATTTAATTAACACCTTTCAGAGGGATAAATGTATTGTATCTTGGTCGTAGCATAACTTATACTTTTTGAGTTGGCTGAAGTAACAAATGACCAGCTGCACTGAAAATTAATATTAATTAATGCCGAAGGTGAGTAAAATATTTCTTTCACCCCAATTATCTACCTGGATATTTTCTGCCACACTGAAAGGCTTCTGCCAGTGACCTCTGGGGCGGGGATCCGGGTCTATCGGGGTCGGTGTGTGGGGGGGGGGTCTCTCCTCCTCTCTCCTTTTCTGAAGCTCAGTGTTTTCTTTTTTATGACTTTTCATATGTTTATATACATTTGTTGTGTTTCCAGTGTGTTTAACAGCCTTTTTAGAAATGAGACAGCTGGCTGTTGTTTCATTTTCAGACTGAAAATATAGACACACGGCGCTCCTTTTCCTCTCTGCCATTCCTCTGCTCCGTCTCTCTATCTCTCTCTCTGTAGGTTCTCTGCTCCGTCTCTCTCTCTCTCTGTATGTTCTCTGCTCCGTCTCTCTCTCTCTCTCTCTCTCTCTGTATGTTCTCTGCTCTGTCTCTCTCTCTCTGTATGTTCTCTGCTCCGTCTCTCTCTCTCTCTGTATGTTCTCTGCTCCGTCTCTCTCTCTCTGTGCGAGTGCGTGCTGCTTGCTCGCGTTCTCCTGGCGCTCCTAAGTCACGTGACAGTACAGCATCAAAACACAGGAGGGGGAGGAAGAGCAGAGTGTGCTCCGTGCTGTGACTGGGGTGGCACTTGAACCGATCAATATCAAAACCAACTTTGATATCGATAGTATTGATATTTGGATGGATCTGCCCACCACTAATGCACACTCACCATGCAAGAACAAAAAGCATGTGGCTCCTGAGTGACGCAGACGACTGGTCTCTCCATACAAGAAGCGTCTAGAAACTGTAATCACCAACAAAGTCTTTTCTACAAAGTATTAAATGAAGTGTGTTCAGTACTTATTCCCTGTGTCATTTCACTTTATTTATTATGACTCAACTTATTATTAAATGTTCTGATGTCTTATGAATTCCATATTTGGCTTGATGGCAGCATCTGGTGGACATTTTGTGTCAGTAGCCCACTTAGAAATACCCTTACTGATAAAAGTGCTGATGTGTCAAATACTTATTTTCCCCGCTGTATGTATGTACAGTAATCTCCCGCAAAACCGGAGATCCTGTGGGAACTGTGCTGATCACGGGGCTCATGTTCCAAGAGCACTTGCATATATTAAAAAAACGCATAGTTGTGGCTGAAAAATGTTATAGTAAAAACCCTAAACATGCCCCCAGAACACCTCCTTTTAAGATACAGATATGGGTTTACCTTTACATTTTCTATAAGGGTAATGTAATTAAAGTGTTTGGGAGCATATTTGGGGTTTAAAAATAGACATTTTAGGCACACTGTGCATATATACATAATTATTTAGAATCCCCAATTCATCTGACATATGTCTTTGGACGGTGGGAGAAACCAGAGACCCCAGAGGAAACCCAACCCACCACGAGGAGAACATACAATCTCCACACACAAGGTCAGGAGTTGGATTCGAACCCCAGAGGTGTGAGGCAAGAGTGCTACCCACTGCGGCCAAAGAAAACATTTATATCTGTGCTGTATACATTGACTCCCATTACCACCTCTGTAAGTTGGTCATTTCACCATGAAATTGAATAAAAGAATTGTAGTTTCGAAGCATGATGCTTCTAACAAGGTTCACTTCACTAAAAGCTTTATTTTTTTTAAGTTAAATGACTGAAATATGACAATTTAATTCAGTGTGTATGTCAAAAGGGACAAACTACTTTATGCCCAGTGTTATTACCGTGGATGAGTTCATATATAAAATACAATAAAAATTAAAAAAAATATTAAAAAAAAAAACCATCTACAACTGCTACTTAAATATTTCCTAAGAAATACAGTTTATTTGGAGACATTCCTCTTAACAGTTTTACATCAGCTGAGGAGTTTATCGTGAGTAGTACATGGCAATTCAGTACCAGGAAAAGCACTTTTTTTTACAGAATATGTTACAGAAAATTACACAATCATATTAACAATTTAGGTGAAATTTTGTGCGTTGATGACAACTATCTTTATGAGAGGCTTGGCTAAGAAATTAGAATGCTGGCCTAAAACGATGGGATGGACTGAACTCTTAAACAGTTGATTATCATTAAAAAGGAAGGGGGTGGGGTGGAGTGAGGGGGTAACTTTCTGGGCATTAAGCTCGTCGGGGACTCCCTTTCGGTCCATGGGATGGTAGTGATGTGTTCAAGCGATCAAGCTTCCACAGCCTTCTCCTTTGCTTTCTGTTCTTGCTTGTACCTGGAGAAGTAAATAAGTTCATGGTTATATAACCAATTTCTGCCAAAAACTGCTGCAGTGATGTAACTTGTTTTATAATTTATATAGTATTCAGTATCAACTTCCTCTGCCCTGCCAGACGGTCTAAATCCAATACAAAATTCTCAGTACAGCATGTTCATTTCCTAACATTACAAACTGAAATGGATCTAAAGCAATGTTGTTCTGCCAGTAGCTCAAAAAACAAGCTGACCCTTAATCTTGTCCAGAGTATAAAGATAAGTAAGCTCTTTGTTTGAAACACAACAGAGAGTAAATACATTATATGGACAGGTGTATTTGGACAACCACGCCTGACCATTGCATTCAAATACATAGACTTTATTATGGAGTTGGTCCCTCTTTGCAGCTATAACAGCTACCACTCTTCTTGGAAGGCTTTCTACAAGATGTTGGTGTTTCTGTGAGAATTGGTGCCAATTTGTTCTATAGAGCAGCGGTCCCCAACCTGTTTTGCGCCACAGACTAGTTTCATGTAAAACAGTATTTTCACAGGTGGGTGTAGATACAACTAAAAACAAAGTGCTTTTTTTTTTTAAATAATTTTTGACATCTTGTGGGCTAAATATTTGATGTATCAGGTCATATGACCGTGATGAGCTTTTTCTTCAAAATAAAAGATCTTTCAGACGATACCGCAAACAGATACCGATCCGCAGCCCTGTGGTTGGAGACCTCTGTTGTGGGGCATTCATGAGATTGGGCACTGATGTTGGATGAGAAGTCCTGGCTTGCAATGAAATTTCATCCCAAAGGTTTTGGATGAGGTTAAGGTCAGTGTGGGCCAGTCAAGCTCTCCCCACTGAACTCACCCATGGAACTTGCTTTGTGTACCCGGGTACAGTCATGCTGGAATAGAAAAGGTTCTTTCCCAAACTGTGTCCACACAGTTGGAAGAATAGCGCTGTACAAAATGTCTTGGTCTACTGAAGCATTAACACCAGCCTTCACCGGAAAGGGGCCATCTGAATTCAATATTTGAGACGGGTCCCAATACTTTTGTCCATGTAGTATAGCTAAAACAATCAAGTGAGTGAGTCAATGAGACGACATGGGCATTTTCTATCCGACAACATTTTTTAAAAAATGTAAATGACAAAAGTATAGCTGCCACTCTCTCAAATATGCTCACTTTATCATTTCCCGATTTTTATGCTTTAGTCATTTTTTTTATTTATTGAAAGACTCCAAATCATTACTGCAATTCTGAAAAGTTATTTGAACAAAATATGAACAGAAATGTCCAAAATGTTCAGTTTAGGAAATCTAGTGTATCCATCAGATAAAGACCAGTTTAGAAAAGACCAGTTCTAATCAAACAGAGTCTAAATTTACAGAGTTGTTCGTTTTATTAATTATTGTCCAGTTCAACCATCAAATAAAGACCATTTTACTGTATTTTAAAATCAGTTACATCACAGGGCCGCATGCAATAACCTTTTGAACAGTCTCGAAAAACGTATCGCAACATTCATCCTTTTTTATGCCTGTTTAAAACAACTTGGGGAAAATATTTCTGTTAATTGACATTATAAATGTTACAAACGTGCTTAATTTGTGCTGTTATTTTGCTGTTATGTTTGTTTATTTGTGCTGATATTTTTGTTTAAAAACAGCACAACTTCCATTAAGCTTGTCATTGTTTAAGTACCTAATAACTGCTATTTATTTGAAATGATTTCATGCTGTCCTGTTGCACTCATACATTGCTGTACTGAAAAAATCCTTAATATGTCTATAACAAATTCAACTTTGTTCTGATTGAGAGAAGCAATGACATTTTCCCAAGTAACCAGTCTATATGTAACTTAATTTAAACACACAGAAAAAAAAAGATTCTAAGAATGAGCACATTTTATTTTGAACAGCCTAATGTAAAGATACCAGATGGATGAAAGGACAGAAATGTTTTTATTTCAGTTGCTTCTCAAGTTAGAATGCAGACTTAAAATAAGACTCGGTGATAATATTTCATATGTGACCGGATCTGCCGTAATGAGTCGGAAGTCGGTGTTCTATTTATGTAGATACGGGCCGATTAAGTTGAAAAACATCAAAAATATCAATATCAAAATATCAATCTTATATGAAAGAAACGGTCTTCAAAATTAATTTCTCAAAGTTTCATCACGGATAGAATTGTGAAACTGTACTTCGATAGCTATGTAATTTGAGTTGCAGCTCTCAAATTTTACAAAAAACATGAACTAATTGGTAAGTATTTAATACAAATTTTGAAATAATTGAAGCTTCAGTCTGATTTAATATACATTTCTCAGTATCTAAATGCCTGTAGTAAAATTTTGTTGTGGAATACTGGGTGTATCTCTTTGGATGCTATGAACTGTTAAGGATATCAACAAAAAACTGACAAAACTGCTGCGAGACCATAATTCAAACGATTGTAACTTGACAATCATTTATGATACAGCTTTGACCAAGACATCATTTTAAAGCTTTTTCATGTTTTCAAGGATACCAAAACCTCAATTTTGAATTTTGGGTCACTGTGACTCATTTTGCCAGATCAGGTCACATATGTGTATAATGAAAATAAGGAAAATGAACAAACCTTGGAAATATTTTTCAAGGTCACACAATATGACCATTTGTAATATCAGGGCCAGGCAACCTTTGCTAAACGTTTGCTTTAAAAATGTGTTCATGACATTCCAATTACCAGAATAATTGCAAAATATATGCTTCTCTTTTATTTTGCCATCACTTGCCTTTTTAAAATCCTTACACACTCAGTGACCCTGGTCAATGCTAAATTGAACAAAATTGTAACTCAATTGCTTTCAATACTGTTCTTTGTAGGGGGTGCATCCACAAAGACTTTCTCAACGCCAGGATTCATTTATCATATAAAATCAAATCACCATGCAGAGTATAAAGCACAGACGAGGCAAGATCCTTCGAGCACACCCACTCCGTCTGTGTTTTTGAAAAGGCAAGAAAGTTTTCCAGTGATTGCAGTTAATATATGGGCTGCCAGTCTTTGTTTTAACGCACTATTTTGTTTTAGGCCTACAGAGAATGTTATTCTATCTTTCAACAGTTTTTAAAGCACTTGTTCTGAATGCATTTTGTTCAGAATATTAAAATGCACTTTCACTTGTTTTATGAGAGAAGGTATTTAATTGAAAAATTTTTCAGCTATCTTGCTTTTAGGCTATTTATGAGTGGGGCCAAGTAAAATTTTTTATTTCAAATTTTATTTCATATTATGCTTTATTTGAATGCTAAATAAATATTTTCATAGTTTTGTAACAGATTTATTCTTTTAATCGTTTAATAATAATAATTTATTTTGGTGTTTTGGTTTTTGGCCAAGTGTTTCCTCATTTTAGGTTTCAGCCCTAGTTCTTTGTAGATAAGTGACAAACATGTCATAAAGAGACACTGTGCAATGCTGCTGTATCAGGCTTTTGCGGCTTGCCTAATTTTCTCTTGTTTTGCAATTTCTTTGCACAGTGAAAAGTTACAGATTGACTTTTAAGACTCAATATTAACTCCCTGAAACAATCACGATATCACACAGCCTGATTGTTCATGCGGCGTTTAGTAAATATTTACGGCTGTAGCTCGTGGCATTCTGTACCTGAGGTACAAACAACAAAAAAGCAAAACACCAAGGGGTTTCTGGGTTATAGGTTAGCAGGGCAACACTGAGAGTGAGTTAGTAGTTTTCTAGTGAAGAGGACTCACTTGAATATCCGGTACAGCTGAGATCCACCAGCACCACCAACGAAGAAATTTACAGCAAAGAGATTCCAGTTTTTCGGTATGATGACCAGGGAATACCTAGACCAAATAAGACCTACAGACACAGGAAAATGAAGTACCTTCATGAAAATGTGCGAAAATATGAATAAAAACAGCCTTGTCCTGCTTTAATGGGAATTGGCCGCGTACCTGTAGCGGTCAGGACTCCAGACTGGGCTGTGCTAAGCTTGTCTGCTGGTCTGGTCAGGTCTGCAAGTCCAGCCAGCACTAGACCCTGAGAGGAAAGAGAGAAAGTAAAAACAATAAACAACGATACTGATGTGGGCTAGCCTACTACCTCCTTATGTTTCCAACAATCTCACTCTAAATGAGCTGCTTATTTTCCCCATCCTCTTTTCACAGCATGTGTTATTGTGTTAGATAAAGCTTTTAAAAGCCATGGCCATTAAGAGTCTTCCAGTAGCTCCATCAACCATAGACTGATGTGAACAAATACACACATTAAATGAATTATGCCATTCATCAACAAGCTTTTAAGAGTAAATATTACCTCATTTCAAATCTGCTTGCAAAACTAAACACTATCTCCCTTATCTTTACATGAGTATATACTCAAGAGTGTCACTGACGAGGGAAGACAGATGAACATGCGCTGCACTGTGATAAAGTGAACCATACCCATTTAAACATTGGGGCCCAGAAGAAGACAGTCTTGGGACCTGAGGAGAAAGACATAACATTAGACTTCAATGCATATTTGCATACAGACCAAATCAACTGCATCAGCAGAAGCCTGAGTAGACTGAGCCTGTCTCCCAAACAGTAGTTAAGCAAGAGGAACTCTGCCCAGCAAAGCTTTGCACAAGAATGCAGAGTAAGGTTTCACTTTTTTGTAAAGTACTGCCACTATCAGGGATCTGTCCTGTTCCTTTTTCTTTCGTGTTGTTATATTTTTAGCGTTCAACTCTGGCCCCAAAGACTCAGATTTAAACATTTCAAAGATTCCCTGCTCACAGTGGCGGTGCAGTATACCTCAAACCCAGAACACTGATCTTGTATGCACTAGTTCTCAGTCGAGTTAAATAAAGGTGCAGTAGTTTCAGCTTCAGGCAGGGTTATTTAATTCCAGTCCCGGGTGAACGAGTCCAGCCCATTTCGGTAATCTCAGAGCTCAAGTACAACTGGTTTACTGCCACGGTTACTGACCAGGTAGGTGTGTCTGAGCTGTGAATCCACCCAAAATGTGCAGAACTTCAGACCTTCAGGAGCAGAACTAAATACCCCTGCACTTAGGAATGTCATCAAATGAAAAGGGTTAAATCACGATTTCAAATTCATCACGGGATTTATATTAATTTGTAACAATATTTTTTTTCTTTTACTATTTTGCAAGTTACTGAACAGAACAACCAAACTATTGTTGGTTGAGTGCTGTTTCTATAAGGCAGGCATTAAGCGGACTAGCAAATAGGGCGATTTTGATGAGGAAAAATTAGGAAGAGCATAGAACCGCAATAAACGGATGGAATGTAGTCTATTTATACGGTTCTACTCTCTGCTTTGACGATCTTATTGTCATACCGCCCACCCCTAGGTTAAACTGATGAGGAACTTTACTTAAATTTAACTTCGAGGAGGAATACACAAATAAATATAAAGCATAAATGTACATTGTTAAGAGTAAAGAGACATAAAGAGATTTGTCCAAAACAGTTAGTTTTCCAGCAATATACACAATGCCAACCTGGTTAACTTGGAATAACAACATATCAAAACTCATGACATGGATATGAAAAGACTAATTATCTCAAAACAATGCTACAGCTCTCTTTAAAAGATGTTAAACCTGTATTTTTATGTGCAGGGTATTGTGAGCTACAACAAATGCGAGAGATAGGTGGGCTGTTTAATGACACTGCAGTACACCATCTCGTGGCATAAACTCCCAAACTCACATTACTTCCTGCACAGCCACTGAAAATAGTGAGCTATAGTTAACTGCTCAAACATTCTGTAAACAAGCAACAATACTTAACTGTTACATAGAATAATTATTGTAATTTATGCTAAAAGTTAATAGAAGCCTACATTTTTCCCCAGCTTGTGTTGGATAAGTATTTAGGCTGATCTAAACAAGTCTGAGCAAAATCACCCCCACACTGGCAGCGTGCATCGTTTTGCATTTTTATGACATCATCTCAAAAGTACTTTACTGTAGTAGGCAGCGGGTGGCCTGGTGGTTGGTGAATTGTCCCTGTATTCAGAATGTTGTTGGTTCTAATCCCAGGACTGTCAGCAGCACCACTGCTTCACTTGGTGTATGGGTTAAACACAGAACGAATGTCACATTGTTCACACCGTGTGCTGTGGCGGGGTGTGTTGTGTTCACACAGGACTTTATGGGACTAAAATACAGTATTTTTTTTGTTTTACTTTACACTATCCCAAGTATTTTGACATAAAATTGTCATCAAATACAAATAACAAAACTCTAGTTTGTTTGTAAAAACAGTTTCTTTTAAGTACAGGTAGCATAAATGTCCGTTCCTGGGGGAGGACGTTACAAAAAGGGAGGAGGCAGCTTTGTCTGCTCTGTAGGGAGTTTATATTTCGCAACACATGCATGATCGCACTCCGAGGTTTCATCTCTGCTCTCAGTGTTCGATCTAATAGACCATTAACCCCAAGTTACTCCAGGGAGACTGTCCCCTGTAGTTAGGGAATGGAAGTTGTTTTGGATTGAAGCGTACGATAAATACCGTAAATGTAAATCTAATATCTGGGCTACAGCGAACACGGGGTCTATGACAAGTCCTCTGAGAACAAAACACAAGTGACTTCCTGAGATTTGTCTATCAGGCTTTTTCTACTGATCTCCCTCCCTAACTCTTTATTTCTATGACGTTCTGTCTCTCCCTCTCTTTCTCTCCTCTCTGTCTTTCTCTTTCTGTCTGTCTCTTTCCCACTGTCCCTCTCTCTCTTTGTCTATCTCTCTCCCCGCGTTTCTCCGTCTCTTTCTCACTAACACAGCAGGCCAGTCTGTTTTAGACCCAGATAAACAGTACAACCGCTAATGTAGCAGCAGCAGCGGTACCACATTGCTACAGAGAAACTGAACGTAACCTGGTGTCTGAAATGACCAGTAAACAGTGAAACAGTTCCCTGCTGTCCATTACCTGCTGGATGGTTGTACAAAGGTCTCAGTTTGGCCGGCAGCAGATGCTCGATCCTGTCTAGGACCCTGTGGTATGAGGCTCGGAGTCCCACCAAAGCCATGACAGTCGGGCTAAAGGAACAACAACCAACAACAACGAGGACGGCACAGAAAAACGGGCCCCAGTTACTCCCCCGAGATGGTTCTTCGAGGCGAGTAGCGTCTACAAAGCCAGGCGATTCATAAACCGATCCCTAACAACGTCCACTGTGCTGTCCTGTCCTACTTTCGACCTTCCTATCGCTGCTGAACCCTCTGGCTGCTGGGCCGGTAGGAGGAACACGGTAGCAACATTCGACTCCTGAACGAATCGGTTCACTTGAACCGATCCTTTTAAACAAGTCAAAAGCATCCAGATACACTTTATGGACAAAAGGATTTTCTGACAAAACACGTCTGTTTCCAAGGGTTGGGCTAGGCCCCTTACTTCCAGTGAAGATCAGTCTTAATGCTTCAGCATTCAACATAAGACATTTTAGGCAACATATACCAGCATGGCTGTGCCCCAGCGGCCCTTAAAGACATGGTTCTTAAGTGGTTAAAAAATATTCTTAAAATAGTTTCACTAATTAAATTATAAAACATTATATTGTTTTATTGTAATATATTGTTATAGTGCAATATATTAAATTTAGGGCTGTAATGGTACATGTATTCGTACATACATGATGTACATGATGTATTTCAATTGAAGTACCAAAAAAAAAACAAAAAGCGCAAGTAGATCATTAACCTGGGTCGTAGTGTGGTGCAATAGTGCCACCTACTGACGTAACACTTCTGCTGCCTTACACATACATGAAAATATAAGCAAGAGTGTGTTTTTACTGGTTAATGTGTTTACTGGTGTATGTGTTTACACTGCTGTTTATTTAAAATAAACGAAAACAAACCAAACCTCATTCTTAAGAACTTTTTGTTGCTTAACTTTGCTGTATCATGAACCGTACCGAACCGTGGCCCCAAAACCGAGGTACGTACTGAACCGTGACATCTGTGTACCGTTACACCCCTAATAAATTGGAATTTAATGTTATATATTAAGAGCCGACTAACTGTTTGAATCACATTTAAACCTACATTATAAGAGCATTACATTATCAGTGCACCACCACGGACTTTAATGACATTGTATTCAAATACATGGACTTTAAGATAGAGTTGGGTCCCCTTTGGAGCTATAACAATTTCCACTCTTCTTGGAAGATTTTCCACAAGATTGTCTGTGGGAATTGTGCATTAATGAATGTGCACCTTTTTCAGCCATACCCAGTGTTTCTGTTTGTGGGGCAAATTATAATAAAATTGTCCTGTAAATTCAAGAACCGAATTCTGAGCCGATTCCGAGTCGGTTCAGTGAACTGAAGTAAATTTCTCCCTGAGTGTCCGTCGCAAGGTTACCGCCGTCACGGCACACTCCACCTTCTGCAACATCCCATTGGTCCGTTTTTATCCAAACCCATGCCCATGATTGGTCTACATCTATTTGTGGGCGGGGTGTGCTTTTTGCGAATAATGTGTGCAAACCAAGTCCCAGGACTGAGAGCTTCAGAATTCAGGCTCCTCTGCGTACAATTTGATGGAACATGGTTTAAAAAATGTTCTGCATCATTTACTGGTTCATTTGAGGATATTTTATTTATAGAACCTTTTATTGGGCGGTTGTGATGCCTAACCAGTTTTCTCCGGGATCAGTGAAGTTTTCTGATTGTATCAAGTGGTTTGGAATCACAGAGAAAATGATGAATTCAGATATTATGAAAAATGTTCAGAGAAAAATCCCAAAATATTTTTAAATGTCAACAAGTTATTAAATAGAAATATAAAACGAGACATATTTACTATCATGTAGTGTGCTGTATTGTGTCATATAAGGATTGTACTTTGACTAAAACCTGTTTGCACGTAACTGATTTTTCCTGTACAGCTCGGAACCCTGCATCTTCATAATCGTGATGCTTGATAATGACACTTCACGCAATACTGCACTTTTTTATATTCTGATTGGTTGCGGTCATTCAGGACTTTCTGAAGACTTTCTGTTGCCTGACTAAAACGTTGTGCAGTAGAGGGCTAAGGCTCCTCGCTGAACCAAATTCAGAAATCGACCTAATAATTAAAATTAAACGAATTAATTGAAAGTAAGTTTCACTACGTTCTAGTACAGTGATGTACAAGATTGGCCACCTGGAGGCGCTAAAGTACAAATATGCGTTTTTGTCTTGCAGAGGGTGAGTGAAGGATGAGTGGAGTGTGTGGATGTGTACAAAATTTCATATTATATATGTATGTATTCACACATTTTAAATACTTCCAGTGCTGTAGGATGTAGGAGTAAAATCTTCAAATTTACTCCTACATATTGAGCAATTCATGTGAAATGTTCATACTTAGGGGGAAAAAGTAAAAGAGAGAAGCCATCAGTCACTCAAAATGAGCTGCAAGACCTGAAATCAGGGGGAACAAATACACAAAGCAATGAATGTGTGTCTAAAATTTGTAGGTGGCACATCGGAACATCATGAAATGGGGATTCTCTGTAAACTGTACTGGAACATGAAATATAATTGATAAAAAAAACATGAATAGAGAAAAGTGCCAGGACATATATATCTATATGATCTATCTATATGATTCATTATACTGAATGATCATTTTGAGATGTTTTTGCTGTGTGTTAACTACATTCATTTTGTAACTTGTACTTTATGTTATGATGTTCAGTGGTTTCTCGACAAGTCTTGTATTTCTAACCCCTCTGCCTCTTTAAACATGTAGACTAGTTGCGTGTGCACACTTGATGCTCTTCAGCTCTCAGTGGACTCCTCCAGCTCGCATTTCACTGGCACAGGAGAGGTGTGTGTGTGTGTGAGAGAGAAGGACTGGGCTCCACAGCCAGATATTTCTGCCAGCTTATGATTTGTTTTTCTTCATTTGCTCTCACGATGATCCCTGGGGCTGGAGGTCCTTGGCCGTGGGGGCTGTAGCCTGTGTCTGGATGTGTTTTTCTGCTGGAGGGGCAAAGAAGAGAGGAGTCTGAACGGGACACTAACACTAGGCACTGCTGACAGCCTGGCTTGATTAAGAAGGTTTCTTTCTCCCTTCCTTCCCCTCTTTTTCTTTCTCACTTCCCCAATGCTGCATGCCCCAGAAGAGCTCTGAGAGCTGCCTCATGATGTCCTGCACTGGTAACTTGATTTGGGATGTAAGGAAACGCTCCATCGGTTACCGAGATCCCAACCTGGTCAGGACCAACTATTTAGGTGAGAAAAAACACAACGTATTGTGTTTGTTTTGCTCTATGTTTGTGTGTCTTATTTGCTAAACAACGTCGTTTAAAATGGCATTGTTATGACCCTAGACTCGCCTGCATCAGCTGTCAACCAAATTGAAGTGAACTTGCTGAGAGACAAACAAACAGCTTTGACTGGTCTAGCATGGGCGCTAGCTAACTGTGGACCCTTATTTTGGGCTGTGTTGGAGAAACAACACACTTAGAAATATGTTTCTGCAGAAAAATATCTTCACAAAGATTGTTTTTTAAACACTGAGGGTAAAACTAATGTCAGTTAGCTGGTCAGAGACCAAAACACGACGGTGGACAGGGCTAGGAGGCTAACAGGCTAATCGTTAGCTCACTGTGAGCTCTGCTCTAATCCTTCAGGAACATAAACGCTGTGTGTGCTTTGTATGCTTTTTCACGTTATAATAATAGTGAACTGACAAGGCTCCCGCCCCTGTCGTTGGTCTGTAAATGACGCGGTGTTGTTGTGTAAAGTGTTTTGGCTGGTTGCTGCTGCTTTCTTCTGTCTCCATTTTTAGCAGCACCAGTCAGTCCACCAGTCCCCTAGATCACAGCATGGGTTTGTGTTCCTACACTATGTTGACCACCAACAGGGAATTTACTGACACTGCATTCAAATACGTAGAATTTTATATGGAGTTGCCCCCCCTTCTTTGTAGCTCTAGCAGCTTCCACTCTTAGTGGAAGGCTTACCACAAGATTTTGGAATTTCTGTGGGAATTTGTGCCCATTCATTATACTGTAGGTCAGACACTGGTGTTGGACGAGAAGGCCTGACTCCCAGTCTCAGTTTCAGTTCACCCCAGGTGTTCTGGATAGGGTTGAGGTCAAGTTCTTCCACACCAAAGTCATCCAACCATGTCCAAATGGAGCTTGCTTTGCGCACTGGGGCACAGTCATCCTGGAAAAGGAACTTCCTCAAACTGTAACTGTGTCCAAAAGGTTAGAAGCAAGGCATTGTCCAAAATGTCTTGGTACGCTGAAGCAGTAAGGTTGCTCTACAGCGGAAATTACAGGCTAAACTCAAATCCTGAAAAAAGGAGTGTCCTAATACTTTTTTTCCATATGGTGTCTCTGTGATGCTGAGTGGGACAGAAATGTTTGAGACATACTCCACTGACAAACACTGGTTGTAGAATGGATCGTACTGAAGAGCCTACAGCACAGGATGCCACCTGCCTTTGCCAGAAGTCAGTTTCTGAAATTCTTTGCCCTGGGCAACTGTAAGTGCTAGTATTGAGAAATAGAATAGAAACCTTAACCATGATGTAATACATCATGAAAACTCACAGAGAACGTCCAGAAGACTTTAGGTGGTATCCTCTGTTGATTCCTTCACCGCAGAGTTACAAGCTGCCTCTGGAAGAAACATCAGCACAAAGACTGTGTAAAATGAGCTTCATGAAATTATATGTCCATGGCCTAGCAGCTGTACACGACTGGAGAGATTTAAATGTGTCCTGAAATGACACTGAACCCTATATGGCAGTCTGATGGACTATTCTGAGTGCTGCCTTAACAGCAGTAAGGTTTGGTGGTGGAGGAATAATAGGCTTGGGGAAAGTGGAGGAATAATAGTGGCCTGTGCATAGCCCTTGCTTCAATCTACCTATCATTAGAATGAATTGGGGTGTTGATGGTTTGCCAGACCTTTTTGGCCAACCTCAGTGCCTGGCCTCACAAATGTGCTTTTGACTTAATGGGCAGAATTTGGGGCAGAGTCAACTCCATATTAATGCCCATACTTTGGGAATGGGATATCCAAAATATTGGTGTCATAACCAGTTGTCCACATACTTTTGTCCATACAGTTAAAAGTAGTATTACAATATAAGTTGGAACAGAAAATATGAATATAAAAATGTCCATAAAACTAAATCACAGGTTTTTGATACATCTCGCAATTTTAGACAACTGGTGCCCTGTATATAATACGCATGTATAGTCATGTGAACTAGTAAATACACCCACATGAAAAGTTTAGATATATTCAACATAATTGGACATACAGGTTGTCTTTATTTAAACAATACTGATTGACAAAGGCGATATAATTTAACACTTATTCACAAGTGCCAATCAGTCGCATCTGATCAGGTTCTAATGATCAGTAGACTGTTAGAGAATGTCTTGGAGTAAGGTGTCTTATTTAAACCTCAGAAATCTGGTCTAGTTTGCTCTTATTGTAGTGTGTGGTATCATCATGCCTAAATCAGGAGAGATCAATGAGACCTTCAGAAAGAATGTTGCAGGTGCCTGTAAGTCTGGGAAAGGGGTTTAGAATGTTTCCAGGATAGAAATAAACAATCAATATCGTGAGTCAAAGGCTGCAGGACCAAACAAACCCCTCCAAGTTTAGCAAAAAGCAAAGATAACATTTAAGCAGAAGAATCTCATACTAACTGTAAAGTTGGACAGTGGTGGAAATGTTAGGGTTTGGCCTGACCACCTTCCTCTCTTTGATTTCACTATGAATTCTTTTTCATGCCAGAGTGTGTTCAAGGAAAATGTGTGGCCTTTGGTTGCGAAGTTGAGGAAGAAATGAACTTTCTAACAGGATAATGTTCCCAAACATGCACACAAGGAATGGTTCAAAAGGACACAAGCAACGAGTTATGGACTGGCTTAGGCAGAGCCCAGATCTGAATCCCACTAAAATGCGATGGGCAGTTTCTGAAATGGGCTGTATATGCAAGAAACCCCCCAAACACACAACTAAAAGAGTTCTTCATGGAGACGTGGGCCGAAACTTCTCCCAGTAGAAGGCAGAACCTAGCGGACAGTTATAGGAAATGTCTACATAAAAATAGTTTCTGTCAAAAGGGGCAGTAATAGTTACCGAAGCCAGGAATGTACTTCAACAGAAAAAGTCCTCAATAAATCCACCCCTCCAGGAAATCTACAGTATTTTTTTAAATGAACGATTGTGATACATACTTTCTAACCCAAAATCTAGAACTGATTAGCCCACATTTGTCAAAAAAGAAAACAGTACTTGAGGTGTACTTAGTCCCTCACATAACTGTAGTAGCTTGATTGTAAAACACTTGCACCTAACTTGCACCTGAAACGTGTTAAAAGAAGATAACTGATTGAAGCGAATGGAGTTGTGGCAACCATTCTCATTTTACTTTATGATTATCACTATTAACATAGTGATATGTCTTTGTGTCTGTGTGTTAAGTCTTTGTGTCTGTGTGTTTGGGGGGAGGGTACTAAGAAAAAAACAGACTGTAAACAAAAGGTAAAGAAAGTGATCTGAATTCAGATAGGCTAGTTATATTTCAGTGTCTGTTAAATAAATCTTTTAGATGTGGCTAAATGATGTCCTCAACATCATTGAGGTGTCCGCTACATTAATTAACAATGTTAAAGCCTAACTGCACTCGTGTATATGTCTCAATCTAACCTAGTGGGTTTGTTGTGGGAGGTGAGTTTGTCTGGCATGTGAAAGGAGTTCCAGCATGTTGCCACAGCCACAAAAAAGTGGATGCCATTAGCTGGTCAGTCACATTACATTACATTAGTCATGAAGTGTGTAGTTAAGAATAGTTTGTCATAAAATAGTTACTAAAGGGCTGTTACTGAAAAGGAAGAGATTTGAGAGAAGAGCTAAACCAAACCTCCCCTGGACATAAGAGAGTGAGGAGAGAGATGGATCATCCCCACCACCGTTCTAAATGGCAGCACTGTTTACCTATCTTTCCTGTTTTCTTTTTCCTGGACAATTCCTCAATAAACTAATAAAGAGCTTTATAACAGTGTCTGTGCAAAGACAATAGGGCTGCAGGATATTAGGAAAACTTGCGATATGTGATAATGTTGAGTGTTGCGATGGCGATATCACATGCGATAAGTAAGTAAAAACTTAGCCTTAATAGTGTTAATGTTTTTCTGCTTTGGATTTGCTGATTATATAGACTCCAGGAGCTGACTAGTCTATGCATAAAAAATGAAATGCAATATTTCCATTCCAACATGTTTTTTTTTTTTAAAGAATTTATTAAAACAGAGCATTTTAATGCCTCCCATAAAACATTTGAACCATTGAACATTGTTGAAAAAAATCTGAATATATTGTTTTAAACATTTTAAATCTTAAATAAATGTAAACATAATTTAAATTATAGTAAGTTCTTAGGCAGAAAAAAAATAGGAAAAGGAACAATCTATAATAGCAGCACAGAAGATGAAGAAACTGCCCAGTGATATTTTGCCCTCATCTCTGTGGCTCTGGGTGAAGAGTTTTGGGAAAACACCATTTATTGCAGTTCAGTTGGTCTTTCTCGATATGGATATTGCGCATGTTGATATTGCGATGACAGTAAATTGGCGATGTATTGTGCAGCCCTAAATGACAATATAGCATATTAGTGCTGCTAACCAACGGAATTCTGTAATGCTTGTGTGGGAGCTGAGGTGGGAACTGGGCTTCCCAGGTGAGTCACAAAGATGTTAGCTTGGATGATTAATAGGTTGGATAGATTTTTTTTTTTTTGCTGTGATGAAAAACATTTTGGCAATAAAGAGCAACAAAGAAAATTGATTTAGATGAAACGAATGGCTTTCCCCAATGTAATAATATTGTCTTAGCCTCACCCTGTCCAAATAACTTCATTATATCTTCCATAATATCTTGGGCTCCTGCGTGCTCTAATAACTTTCCTGCAGTTTCTGCCTACTCAGTAACATTATGAATTCCGCCTACTCCGATAAATTCATCATGGCTCCTGCAGGCCCAGTGACTTTTCTTGCTCTCTGTTTACCCGAATAACTTCCTTGATGAAGTAGAATGAAACCATCTGCTTTATCTGTTTGTGATATCTGCTTTGTGTTCTAGTGAAACCATAACAGGTTGTCTGAATTTCCTTCAAATCTGCCATTTCATTGCTCTTTTTGGCCAGACCCAGAAGACTGAAGACTAAATATTTAAAATCTGTTAAAAGAATGTGTGGTGTCTCCAAGATTTGGTTAGACCTATAGTTACCAAGAGAACTCAGGATAACTTTTTCGTTAGCAGTGGCCTCACAAAAGGTATTCTGAGTGGATTACACATTGAAGGTATGGAGATCAGCTGGTAAAGAGCTGAAAATATATTTAAAAAATTGATCTTGAGTGATTAATGCATTGAAATCTATAGCTGAAATGTATGAGGTCACACAAGCTCACAGAATATGTGGCATAAAAGTGCATCAAAAGGTTCTGTCCTTATAAACAATGTTATAAACATCATCTAAAGCAACTTCAGCACAAGCTCTTTCTGGAAGCTTTGTGGTTTGGTTTTCCCTGTGTAAGTAGTAGAGTTTCCTGTCCGTTGGCTGGAGTGGTGTAAAGCACATTGCAGTTTAACTCTAGAGCAGTGGAAAGATTCCCTGGAGGGGTGGATCATGCTTTGGCATGGACAAATTGCACAGACTGTTCTTGTGTCTGAATGGAAGCAAATCTGCAATTGAATATGTTCAGAAATCCAGTAGAAAACCCGCAGAGTATTGGAGGTTGTTATAGTAACAAAAGATGCCCAAACTTAATGCTCATGATCCTGGAAAAAGAGGTGTTCAAATGTCCACATATATTTGGCCTATAATTAGGTCACAGCTGGATCAGCATATCTAGAAGGTAATGGTACTCTGTGTGTTTTGTCTGCTTTATCAATGTATATTTGTATCAATAGACAAATTGCATAAGCTGTTTTGTGGAACCTTGATGTGAAACGATCGGGTCTGTGGTGTTGCAATGGTTTTGAGTAAAACCACATATGTAAAAGCGGCATAAGATCGTTATAAGATATATATATGACTGTTAAGCTCTCCTTGTTAGAACATTGTTAACATTGTTTACAGTCCTTTTTAGCCCTCTTTGAAAATACTAAATACATGAAAATTAAGTATCTCTTGGGGGGTTGTTTTGAAATATGACTTGACTGCAAGAACGATCCTGTTTTTGGTGTCATTTATTCTCACCGTGACACATCTGTCTTTGGTATGACTAATTAGCTTATACTTGGTTTGTTATCTAGCCAATCAATTTTTGCTGTAATGTGAAGCAACACCTTGTCCATAACATCTGAGATCTGGTAGAAGCATTAGCCTAGTTAGTGACGTAGTGTGGTGGCATATCATGTGTGTGTGCCGTATTTAGCTTGGCTAGGCTGCAGGTTGTTAGGGCTGTCGCTGCTAATCGACAGGGAATGCACAGAAGTGCCTGTAATGAAACCAGGCAAACTGTCCACAGAGAAGTGTCTAAATTTAGTACAAGGGCAGTGATTGATGTGGTCTTTCTAGATCCTGCACAACTTGCAACAGACTTTATAAGAGTTTATAGCAAATGGTTTGCAAAATTGTAGGCACTTGAAGAACGACTGAGACTGAATATCCAGACAAAGTTACATCCATCTGCCAGTTCCTTCACTTTCTTAAGTGTAGCTGCAAATGTTTATGGTCACCAAAAGTTGTAAAAATTTGTGACACACTGATTTTGAATCTAGTTTAATTAAAATGCTATTGTGTTTAATACTCCATTATGTGTTTTTATGAATGACCATTATTTTTACCTTTGTGAAGTGCAGTCATTGTAAGGCAGGCCTAAAGATGGGTTATTGGTTACTTTTGCATTGCCTTGACGCAGGCTAGACTCGGGGGGGGTCTTAGAAATTTGGATTGACTCTGAAAACCTTTTGAAAGCCTGAATTTAGGGGGGTTTCTCCAAATTATGTGAAACTAACTAATATGTAAAGCAAGAAATGGATGAGCTTTCACTTGAGATAAATGATATTCAGCTAATTATACTGTTTCAACCCTCCTCCTCCGTCAACAAATATTTTTCATCTGTCACTATTCAGTCAACTTAACCCCTAAATTTAAGTTCAGCATTATAAAAGAAATAGGGCTCTAAAATGAGAAAATGCCATATTTAGCTTGGTTTCTGGTAGTGAATGCATACTTATCTTCATAATCAACTAAACATTTTCAATCAGTGAACGTGAAATTGACCACAGCACACAGTGAGAACAGCACGAAATTTAACCTCTGCATTTAACGCATTCACCAAGTGAAGCAGGGGGCAGCCAGGAACACGGCGTCCGGGGAGCAGTGCGTGGGGACAGTACCTTGCTCAGGGTCCCTCAGAGGTGCCTAGCAGTCTTGGGAATCAAACCCATGACTTTCTGATCGCAGGGCGCACGCCCTAACCAGCTGCCCCAGTGGTATTAAGATTTTGTATCAGACTGTACTTCAGCCTAGACTATAACATCTTGTAATTCTAAAATCATTCTGGATAAGAGCATGTGCCAAAAATAAATGATGATCCAATATGCTATTAGAGAGCAGAAATGGCCAACACTAAGCATGATTCCTTGTGTGTGTGTGTGTGAGAGAGAGAGAGAGAGAGAGAGAGAGAGAGAGAGAGAGAGAGAGAGAGAGAGAGAGAGAG
>JBBPDE010067563.1:0-22015 GCA_037974605.1 Nannopetersius ansorgii
ACACAAACACACACACAAACACACACACAAACACACACACAAACACACACACAAACACACACACACACACACACACAAACACACACACAAACACACACACACACACACACAAACACACACACACACAAACACACACACACACACAAACACACACACACACACACACAAACACACACACACTCACACTTCAGCCATTGCCTTAAAACAGTATAACAGTATCTCTGCTCAGTTATGGCTCCATGCAATGAAAGCAATATGATATGGCATGCTAATGTGTTGGGCACAAAATCATTGAATATAGAGTACAATATGAATTAGATACAACACAAACACCTGTCTAATATTGTGTATGCCTCCAACAAAGGCATGGACTCTACAAGGCCTCTGAAGGTATGCTGTGGTATTTGGTGCCAGTAGTAGCAAAAACAAAGATCCAAATCTTGTAAGTTGCCTGTATGGACCGAACTAGTTTATCCAACAAATCACACAGACGCTCAATCATACTGAGATCTGGAGAACGTTCCACACACAGGTTATTTCTACCATGTTCTACAGCATTCTAAACAACTATACATTGAGAGTCAGTCACAAGTCAGCTTAGTGAGGACTTCCAGTTGCACCTTTTGGGTGCTCACATGGGGAAAGACTATAAAGCCATACCCAAGTGTTTTCTCACACACAACTTGGTCTAAGACACCTCAAACTACGCTAAAAAGCTCTTGCCACAACTTATTCCCTTCATCAAATCTCCCTCCTCTACTGCTGTTTTTTAGACAACAGACACAGGAGATAAAACTATATTGAACTCTGTTTACAAGCAACAGTAGCTATATTTCACATGTCTCCTGCTGTATGTGGTTAAGCAATGAACTTGTCCTGAACTATAGCTTTTATGTACAGTGGCCACGACAAACAGTATTACATATAACACCCCACCCCCAAAGCACCAACATAAATGATGTGTTTTTCTGTTGTGTCTTCTGTTGCCCTCTACACTTGCTAAACAAGTCAAATTAAATTCATATTTTAATGAAGATTTACTTATTTCAACATTTTTGCCATGGCTATTTTTTTTAATGTTGTTTGGGTCATTAAACCATCTTTCCTTTTATCTAGCCCCCCCCCCCCACACACACACACACTGTCCCAGACAACAACTTCCTGATTAACACCAGAGCCCTGAGGCTATTTTTGTTTGTGTTTTTGCTAGTAATAACAAAATAAGGATTCAGCTCCTTGCACAACAGTGTCCCTTGCTAAATAAAATATTTGTCACTGTCATTACGTCCCAGGTGTACCTTCATCAAGACAAGATATGATCTACCCCCCAACACACACACTCATCTCTGCAAACCTGACACAATTAATCTTTTCCGAAGCACTTCCAGCCTGTGTGCCTGGTGGCCATGCTGTCAGACTCATCCTGGACAAAATGTCCTCACAGGCCATGTGCTCAGAATGAAGTGAAATCAGTGTGTGCATATAAGTCAACACAGTCTTCAATAAACATTTCTTGTGGATTTCTCCTGGTGGGGTTACCCGATTCACTGAATAGGTTACCTCAAGACAATGTGATTATAACATTATTTCTAATGGTTTCACACTCATTCATTCCTATATTCATTGCACCATGCTCTGTGGAGAAACATCTCACCACACTGGGTACACATACACAGCTGAGGATGACAAAGTAACCCTGAACCTTACTAAAATTATTATTTCCATATGATGGAACTGAGGAAGCATGTGATTTTTAGCTTTGGTGGCTGGGGTTGCACAACATATTGTCTGCTACTTGTTATCAAAATATCAGTTTCTGCAATACTGATGTAGGCTGCCATATACAACTGGGCCTCTAACGAATTACAGTAATCCCTCTGTTTTACGCGGATCAGCAGTTGCGGATTCGGTCTCATGCAGATTTTTTTCTGAGAACCAAACTAATAATTTTTGGGCAGAATCCCCCGCACATGCGTGGAAAAGGCTTTTTTTTTTTTTTATCAAAACACGACAAGCGTTTTTTCACTATACATGACTGCTCTTGGAACACAACCTGACAGGGTAAATAATCATAGTTCTGGGTGGCCTGATAAATGTTCATGTAATCATACAAGAGTCTAATTTTTAATCATTGAAGGCGTTGGCAAATTGTAGAGTTAACCCATAAAAATCTATTTGGTAGTACAGAAATATTTTAGTTTTAAAAGAGCAGATGCCCATCGAACCACAGACATGCGTAGGACTTGGTACCGAAGGTGGAAAATATGACTATAGTTTAAAAGGAACACATTGTCTGGATTGTTACATTCTTTATGACAGAAACAGGTCAGATTGTGAAGAATTGTGCAAGGTTTTAGCATGTCCTTTTAGAAAAAAAAATATTTTGATATACCACTTCACTATAAAGCAAATATATAATCAAGTTGAAATGAATAAACATAGTAAAATATAAACAAACATGTCCAAAACATTACCTGCCACTCAAATTCACTGTCTGACCAGTCCCAGTATGTGCTGATTGAAGAGGACACATCACTGCAGACACTGCCCTCTGGGAACAAGTCAAAGGAGGTGAGCTCCTGATCATCTAGGAGAGAGTAGCAGTCGTCCTGGTCCCCCACAGACACAGATGAGAAAAGTTCCTCACTGCACTCTGAGCTAGCCACACTTGTGCCACATGAGGTCAGATTCCACCTAAAAATAACAAGGTAAAGAGTTGGAATATGGGAATGATGAAACTATGAAACCAAAAATGTACGTACACCAGTAAAACAATTCTCAACAGAGCCTGGGATGTAGATATATTCTAACTAAAGTGATAAGTGCCCCTAGTGACTGCTGAGGAATGACCTTTTATGTCATACAACTAACCTTCACTATTAACTGTCCATCACAGTGTGATGGAATAGCCATCAAAAATCCAGTGTCACAATTGAGGGCATCACAAGGTGTGATCTTCACTACATGTTTAGCTACACCAAACCTGGAGCAGATTTATAATACATAAGAGTAATGAGGCTATTATTCTAGAACTAAATCATTAGTATTTTCTACAATACAGCAGGCAACAGTGAAAAAACTACAAACCAGCCTAGTTCTGCTTGTATAGTTTAATTGAGTAGAAAGGTCTTTAGTAAAATCCACTTGAGGCCTGTTTGTAAAAGCAGCTCCAAGCACGGACTGCACAAATATCAAACATCAAGTGTAAATCCTACATGGGGGGGATTAGGTTTAGATTTTCATGAACTTTCAGCAGAAGGAGAAGAAACAACAGTGGTTCCCCAAATCCTGGTCCTGGAGCACCACCTGCCCTGCACATTTTTGTGTTTTAACACTCACTTCAACTCTAGAACAACTGGATATTTAACTGATTAGTTGGATCACGTGGATTATTTGGATTAGTTGGAAGCATAAGAAACCCTAAAATGTGCAGGTGAGATTATTCCATGGATGGTTTGGAAACCACTGACCTAGAGGTAGGGGTGCCATAAACAAATATTTCTATAACTCGTGGGTGACTGGAACTTTTTGCAATGATAATATAACTTAAAACAGAGTATCCATTTAAAGTGTACCAGGCATATTTCAAATATGAAGATATGATTATATAAGTTACTGATTCTACTTTGGATGTACTTAAAAATGTACTACGTTGAGCATATTCATGACAATACAAATACTGGATGCACAAAGCTAGCCGGAAGATATAAGTAACTGCAGCCTCAGATGGTAATGTAAGCCAGAGTAATTCACAATTTTCTTTAGCCTGTGGAGGACAACTAACTTCTCATCTTCTCATGAGCAGTCCTTAGATGGGATTATTGTATAAATGGGAGTAATGCATACGTTTATCAGTGCTTTGAGTCTGGTTTAAATTCATAATGTTAGCAATTTTGACTTAAGATTTCTAATACCAGGCGATTCAGTCGTACATTACAGATGTTCTGTGTTTACATTATACTACACATCCCATCTGAATAGTACTAGTGACAGATAAGGATTTGTTCCACAGTTTTAACCTTGAGATCAAGCAGTTAAGGCTTTCACATCAGTATTCACAGATCCAATAGAAACAATAATATTAAAAATAATACTATCAGTACTACTTTGCTATCGGTAAAATTCTGCATCGTTTACAAAATTCCAGCATGTCTATTCTAGAATATTTCTTATATACAAACTCTATTATGTGCAATAAGGTACTCATCTACTATCTGTGTTGTTAGTAATTCACTTAACTGTAAGTTACTTATCTGTAGTATTTATACCCAGCATTTCTGCATATAGGATAGTGTATTTCATATTAAGGTTTTTTAACAATTTTTTTTACTGGCTTTATTTACATTTTATATTTGACATTGTTTTATTCTCTGTGTGTCTTTGCAGTCATACCATTACCTCTGTTTTTCTCATTCTAATTCTAAACTCTTTACCATGTAAGAACCTACTGATTGCTGAGATTGAATAAGGTGTAGAACTATAAACTGCCTTACCTGTTGCTGTGAAAGCGGCGCAGAGGATCTGTTCTATGACAAGAGGACAGCTGACAGCCAAAGTCACTAACATCCAATGTGTCATCTTCACTAAGGTTCCCTCGCTGTGACAGCAGGGGAAATGGTTCCTCAGGAGCAAGGAACTTCTCATAAAGGTCGTCAGACATCTAGAATCTGCAGGTAATAATAATAATGATGACAATGATAATAATAAAGGAAAGTGGCCCCTATAGTCACACATGAACACACCACAGCACAGCACACAGTGTGAACAATCTCTGCACTCAATCCATCCACCAGTGCTGGGATTCAAACCTACAGCCTTCTGGTTGCAGGGGCAACTCCACCAGCTGCTCCATTATTTTGTTACAATAACATAATAATAATAATAATAATAATAATAATAATAATAATAATAATAATAATGTGGCTATTCCAAGAATCATAGAAACTTCAAAATTAACCTCTTTTTAGGTGTGTGCCAGATAGCACACACCTAATCTTTACACCAAGTACCGTTTCACAAAACAGTATATTCACGTGCAGTGAACTTCCATCACTTGATCACAACGGCACTGACTGATTATTTTTATATCTGATGTGACATCTGTCACACAAAACAAATTTGTAGTAATATGATAATTCATTTGTTATGAAACTCGGTGAAACGGATTTAATGCTACCATCACTAGCATATGAAAATGTCCAGTCCAAGAGATTATAGATAACATTTAATCCGTTTCACCGCTAGACGGTACAACTCAAAGACTCAAAACTCAAGCACAAAGCTAATTTTGTCCACATTATACTCAAGTGCAATGAATATATCCCTAAAACTCATTAAGTAATTCATGTTACACTAACGTTATCGATTTGAATGGCTGTAGGAGTTTCGAGAACTATTAGTTAGATTAAATAAGGTTACTGAGCATCAATTAAGAGTAATTTATCAGTAAATTCGGCCCTAGCCTCAGATAATATTACCCTTTGTTGACAAAACTACGTAGCGCGCTAGCTAGCAAACTAGCTAGCAACTGGATTAGCCAGCATTGCTAAGGCAGGATTAGCTATTTTACACAAGTAAACGACGTTTAACCCGACTGACAGCTAGGTGTGTCAGATGAGAAAATACTGGGAACAAACTAGCTATAATAAAGCTACTTTTCCTGGCATAATCGTACCTGTGTTTGTCTCTTTAGCGTGTGAACCCCATATATCCTGCCAAGCCCGTCCGTACTCCCTTATCATAACAAGCCGGATTTCGTCCGTTTCAAAACGATTTACAAACTATACACAAGGCTTGTTTCTACGGTAGATTGCATATAGATCAGCGTTCAGGTATCGTCTTGCAAAACCCCTCCTTATTCCATTAGGGACGTATTCACAGAGCCTCCCACAGAGGAGCGTTCAACAGCTCCAACAGACGCTGTAAAAATGATTAACACTGTCAAATCATTCCTCGTTCTTAATGAATCTTTGCAATGTTACTATTTTTTAAAGAATACATTTAGAATACAGTATATCTGACACCTAGAGTGTTTCTTCCAATGTAACAAGGTATCACATTCATGAAAGCAGAAGCGTCCACTAAATAAAATCATTATGTGAAGTAAGAGAGTGCGAGAGATTTATGGTAATGATACTTTCCTACAATGAAACTCTTGTGACATGTAATAAAAGTATAATGAAGCAGCATGTAACAAAATATAATACAAATAAAATAATACAAAATAAACTAAAATTAAGGTGAAGTTAGAAGAATAAAAGGAACCAGGCATAAGACTGGATATCTCATGAAGATCTAAACGTATGCAATTTTGGCATTACTGTCACAGCTTATGGAAAAAGGCACTACACTTGCAAATTATATTTTTGTCCACGAAACAATAGGTCAAATGCCTGTTCTAAACTTGTAAAATACAAGTAATTCCTAGAAGATTATTTGAAGTGGTGCACATGCTGAGTACAACTTTTTATAAAATAGTACTGTGCTAAACGAGCAGTGTGGAAAAGTGTTTTAGGTAACTAAGTAATGTTTGCTAACTGTTTCTTCACCTCGTAGGTATTAACTCAGACTAATTCATCACATAATAGATTTTGTTTAAACCCATAATAGGCCCAAAAAGTTTTGTTTGTCATTAAGGGACAGTTTTCGGAACCTGATTAAGGCTAATCTGAGACTAAAAATAATTTTCAGTTGTGATTCAGCAATGGCACAGCAATTTAGTCCCAGACAAAGCTTATCTATTATCTAAGAAAGAGAGAGAGAGAGAGAGACAGAGATCATATCCTTATCTCAGAGTATAAATATATTAAAATCAGGCTGGAATCTTGATACCACTTGTACCACAATCTGTTTCTCTAATGTACCCCTGTACTTTTTCCCATGATTCCTGGTGTGCGAATCACGTGAGAAGAGAAGGCGGAACTGTACAAAAACAACAGGGCTGCATCAGACCTTTTTTAATTATCTTCGTGGTTTTATTAGTATGAGGCTGACACAAAAGTACGAATTTAGATAGGAACTGTTAAATTACAGACAGAAGATTTCTGTTTTAAATGACTTGTTAGTGTTCACTTTCTGGTCGAAATGAGCTCCTCACTGAATAAACCTGAGTCTGTGGGGCTCTGGGGCGGGAGAGTTCCTTCAGAGGTCGAAATCATGTCAAAGGCCTTGAAGGATATGGACAAGGAGCTGTTTAGGAAAATCCTTAAAGGTAATTGCTCCAACGCGACATTTTAAATTGCGTCTTTTAATTCATGTTTTATCTGAAACAAGCCAGCTGTTTGAAAGATCAAACGCGCCGAAAAGCCTAGATAAAAAGACATTCAGATTTGTTTTTCCACATTTTTGTCCTAAAATTGCTTGCACACGGTTTGGAGTATACAATTGTGATGCATTTCTTTTGTGAATTACATTTCACACCAAACCATCCTTGGGTACCTGAGCAAGACCCTTAACCCCAAGTTGCTCCAGCGAGACTGTCCCCTGTAGTTAAAGAATGGAAGTCGCTTTGCATAAAAGCATATGCTAAATGCCATAAATGCAAATGTAAGACACTCCCTAGAAACCAATGCATACATGTACTTTTAAGTGAATCTTGACAGCAGAATGTGCCTAACATACCTTTAAATCTTCTATTAACCAACCACTAAAGCGATAAAGTTAACCTTCATAGACCAAACATCCATTTAACCATCTCCACTATTATGGTAGTTAAAAAGTATTACAGTTTGAAATGTGATGACCTTGCTTGGAAAATCATGCATTTGTATGTACTTGTTCTCTATGAGTGGCAATGAAGGTATTCAGGTGTTGTCTGTGGTAACAAGGCAACACATCAATGATGTGATGCATGTGAGTGGATAGGATTTATTAGACTGGATATGGACACAATGCAAAAGTTTAAATCGTGGCTTTGTCAATGGATGTGGTATCATATTAGAAATAAACCTTATGTTTAATGTGTGAAAAATATTTTACAGTTGCTGTCAGTGCTATAGAAGGCAAAGACAGCAGTGCAGCCATGGCAGAGATTGCACAAAGCACATCAATTCCAGAAGAGAAATTCAGCTATATTGTTTCAGGCATGTATGGACTTCTCAAAGAAGCTCTGCGTCTACCGTTGACCTCGTTAAAACAAGAGGTACGTTCTCTTAAGCTTAAATAACTTTCACAGTATAGACAAAACTTTTGAGACACCTGACCCTTACATCAACAGGGACTTTAATGACACTGCATTCAAATACATAGACTTGAGTTTGTCTCCCTTTGTAGCAATAACAGCTTCCACTCTCCTTGGAAGGTTTCTGTGGAAATTTATATGCATTCATTTTGTAGAGCATTTATCAGACACTGATGTTGGACAAGAAGGCCTTGCTTGCAATCTCCATTTCAGTTCATGTCAAAGGTGTTGGATGGGGTTGAGGTCAGGGCTCTGTGCGGGCCAGTCAAGTTCATTCATACTGAACTTCTCCAACCATGTCTTTATGGACCTTGCTTTGTGCACAAGGGCACAGTCATGCTGGAATAGAAAAGGTGCTTCCCCAATCTGTGTTCACAATTTTGGAAACATGGTGCTGTCCTCAAAGTAAGGGGCCATCTGAAATTAATAATTAAGAAGTGTGTGCCAATAGTTTTGTCCATAAAATGTAGGTTAAAGATGGAATGTGACGCTGTTGAATAGACCAGTTGTACGGTCCATTATATTATAGTGAAAAGCTAAAAATTATTTTCTACATATTCCAGAATTCCTTTGCACGGTTCTGATTATGCATGATAAATTAAGACTTCATGTCACACTTCATTTCACATCATGCAGAGAAGAAAACACTCCCCAGAGACAAATGCATAATGCACTCTTAAGTGATCATTCCTGACAGCAGAATGTTCCAAACCACTAAAGTGAGAAAGACCAAAAACTCAGTTTAGATATTCACTAGTATTATGGTAGCTCAAAATTATTACATTATTTTTTATATTGCATATTCTTCTTAGCCAAGTATACTAAAAATAACATCTTGAATGTAATACCTTGGTTTCTTTTATTCAGGGTTTCAAAGAGGATCTCCGTGAACTTAGGTAAGACGTAATACATTTTCCAGATTTATTAGATAAGATGTAAATTGTTTAAATATGTATATGATGCCAATAAAGGTGTCTTTTTACAAACTACAGAATTTCTGAGGAGTTCATTGCAGACTTTGCAAGTGTTGTTTTTGGGAATAGGTAGGTAAAGCTACGTAATATTTATTAGATTTGCCAGAGCCAATACTGATTACTGACAAGTAAAAAACGAACACTGATGACTGATTAAATAAGTGTTAAAGTTTGCCGTGTTGACATCCATTTTCTCTTCCAGGCGATTAGCACTAGATGCTGTTGTTACACAGCAAGGCCCAAGATTACCCAGCTTGGAAGAGTTCAGATGGAGAGTGGATGTTGCCATCTCAACAAGGTATGGCAGTCATATGGTTAATGAAATGGTTCACTGAAAAATGATTTACACCGGATTCTCCTGTACCCCAAATGTAGTTTTGTGAATTATATTTTTTGATAAAGCGAAAAATAATGAGACGTGGTTTTTCTTAAAACACAATTTCTCTGGATAATCTGTGGATATTCTTACCAAAAGTGAGAGAGAAGCACACCAACAAGAGGTAGTAACTATTCAGCCACCTGTTTTTGTTTAACAGACTTCCAGGGCATCCATCCTCTTCAAATTTATTTAATCTTTTGACTTTGTACTTTTGAATAGAAATATGAAGATTTATGTTAGTGAAATTCCCAAAAAGGACTTCGATAAGGTTTAATAAAAGAAGCTCACCACGAGACATAATGAAAGTATAAAAAGAATGATTTAATAGTATCTTGCAAGCAAGGGAACAAGTCTAAGAAAAGAGTTGTTCTGGAAAACTAAGCATGTGCTTTCCAGTTTATACAGCAGTAAGGTGTGTGTGTGTGTGTGTGTGTGTGTGTGTGTGTGTGTGTGTGTGTGTGTTTCTGTGTGTGTGTTTCTGTGTGTGTGTTTCTGTGTGTGTGTGTGTGTGTGTGTGTGTGCAACATAGTTGTCGTTAGGTTAGTCAAAACAAAAGACTGTGTATCTTCTCCGCTCCCGGACACTTCCAGCTGGATCGCTCCATCCTTCTATCAGAGACACAGAGAAGATAGTACTCACAGATATGGATATAAGACAGAGAGGTTACAGGATTATAAAACTCAAAGGTCTCTTAATGATTACATGTGTGCTTGAGCTCGCTAATATATATGAACTTTAATAAGAATAATGATTTAATATGAAAGAATCGTAACAAGGATAACATTTATCCAACAGTTTATATGAAGGTTTTAAAAATAAAAAAAATCATCTATCATTATTTAAGTTGTCTGTGTGTAAGAAGTGATGAGCTTTTTCGGGATTAGGGTTGAATTTTACTCTATTCTAAGCAAACCATCTTCAAATTCTCAGGGTGAAGAGGGTCTCTCAGATAGATTCTTAATTCTAAAATTAATGTCAAGTAGGTATTTATTGGCATTTCAGCTGTATACACAGTTAAGCAAGGTTCCTCCAGGACCATTATGCACACAAAGGACAAAAACAGAAGCAACACAAACTACATAAATGCAGGCAGGACAGCACCACAGAGTGTAAAGAAAGAATGGGCAAGGAAAAAAACCATGAGCAAACACTACAATATTACAGGACAGGGCAGTCCTACAGTGCAGTTGACAAAAACATAGACTGTATTCTTGCAGCGGAGTGATTCTGTAAAAATCTAAAAATCCTTCAAATAGATTGAGAAGAAATCTATTCTTTCAGTTGTGAAATTATGGGTATAGTGTTTTTGGGATTATACACAGTTCTACTTGTAGCGGTTTCAGTGATGCTCTCTTGGTCAAAGGGTGATGAGGAGTGTGCCAGGATGGCAGAGCTATTGGTGTATTTCGCAGTAGGGATTGTATCTGCATAATTGTGCCGGACACGGATTTGCGGACGGGCCTTGCATTGCTTTGGAGGGGGCACACATTTTATAGGCTACTCTAGTTACAGCATAGCAATCTAGGTGTCGTTCAAATAAACGCATGCAACATGTGACGCATGAATATGTATTTTCTGATTTTATTTAGAAATCAAATAGTAACAGTCTCTCACACATCGTTCTGCTTCATTCTACTGCATGTTTCCAGTCACTAAATCCACTTAGTGTAAAGGCAGAGTCTCCAGGCGAGGATGGTGCGCAGAACATTCTGCGAGGATAACAGAATTTCTTTTTTAAATAGAGTGCTCTAGCCAGTCGCCATTTGCATACCAGTCACTGTTGAATGATCTAGAAATTGTGTCTGGGAAAGCATTTCAGGGCTATTTTATTCAGCTCGTCAATGCCCAGATCCTCCGTGCCTAGTTCATCCGCCAGTGATCTCTGCACTTCTCTTCCCTGGCTAGCAGATACATGTTGGTTTGTAGCTGGAGATTTCTGTTTAACCCGGATTATTTTAAATGAACTACAGACCATTTGAAATTACCACATTATATATGTTTTATTAGAAAAGAAAAACTATTAATCATAGTAGCCTGCGATTATTAGTATTTTTTTGTTTTAAATGTTGTAAACATTTGGTAGGATGACCGGCTTGTATTCCCAGGGTGGGCCCAAGTGAGTCAGAGGGTGCGCGCGGCACCCTAAAGCCTGCCTATGACGCCGGGCCTGGTAGCAGCCCACTGCTTCACTTGAATGGGTTAAGTGCAGAGAAAGAATCTGACATTGTTCACACTGTGTGCTGTGCTGTGTTCATGCATGACTATAATGGTCTACTTAACTTAGTATTTACTTAATCATTTTTTGGACATAACTACAGTAAAGTTTTTGAAGTGATAACATAGATAACATAGAAAGCGGTACTGCTGGGGTTAAACATACCCCAAGGGGGCAACCGCTTTCTATGTAATCACTCCAAAAACTTTTTTATTTATTTGTTTGTTTGTTAAGAACTGGATTTTCCATTAAATAATGCAAATGTACTGCCTGCTTTATTCAACTAAAGTCTACATTACGGCAGCTGTCATTATTCAGGCATTTTTAAAACCACTTGTTATGTAAATACTATGTATATACCCATGGGCGCCGGAACCATTATAGCAGTTTTCAAACCCCAACCAATACACACACACACAAGCACACGCACACAACCAATACGTAAAGCCTGAGATGCCCCCACATTAAAAATGCTTCCGGCATCCATGTATACACCAACAAACTGTTGATTAAAAAACATTTGTGTTACAGTTCCTTGGCTCGAGCTTTGCAGCCATCTATTTTCATGCAGCTAAAGCTTTCGGATGGGAATGTCCAGCGCTTTGAGGTAAATAAGTGTGCCTGCTTTTATTTTTTTGTTTGTTTGCAAAGTCAAGGCATACATTTAACCAGACTTTCTGGAGAATGCAATGCACCAAAAATCACTTGTCTTGACGAACATTTTTATCATATTTCCTTTCCCTAATCATTAATTTGTAGTTGATTTTACTTCACCTGCAACCTTCATGACAACTTTTTTTAATAAAAAAAATAAATAAAAACCAAAGCCATTCGGGAAAAAAAAAAAGTTAAAATGAACATTTTAGCTGTAACCCTTGAGTAAATATTGACATTTATGATTTTGATCTTAGTGTTTTCAAAATACCTTATCCAGAATTTAACAACCTTCCATTCCAGTTACATTTCATGGCACTGTATGAATAAACCAAGTAAACAGTTGGTGTATGTCGAATATTCTTTGTCGTGACTTATACTCATTTTAATCTTTTCGTATAGGTTCCTGTATCCAAGTTTCAGGAGCTACGCTACAATGTTGCACTTATTCTAAAAGAGATGAATGACCTGGAGAAGCGAAGTATCCTCAAGATCCAAGACTGACACATTCCTTAGACTGCCTTCATAAGTTTTTTTTCATGTTCAGGAATACATTTGTAACTGAATGCACAACAGTTGAAACCATTAAATCTTATTTACACATACTTTTTGGTCCGTGCTTTAAATGAGTAATACAGAGACCCCAAGCAACTGTACACCACCAATGCTAGTGCAAGACACTTACCGCAGTCCCTTCCAATGATAGACAGTGTAGGGGGTGGCTGGCAAATCTGGTATAGCAACAATGGCAAAGGCTGCAGGTTGCAAGTTCAGATAGGACCTACATGCATATGCATGCATATGGTAAGTGTATCTGCTCAATACTGTCTTGCTTGTTGCATCTGGTAGTATGATCAGTAAGGTCAGCTGGTGACCTAGTGATTAGGTAGTTGCCCTTGTGATCAGGAGGTCGTGGGTTCAAGTACCAGGATTACTAGTGCAGCACTGAGGTACCCCTGAGCACTGCTCCCTGGGCACTCCTCACTGGTGGTACCTTCTTCCTCACTAGTGGTACCTGCAGAGAAATAATTTCACTGTTCACAGTGCTGTGGTGTGTTCACACATGACTATAAGGGGCCACTTTATATAATCCTATTTTAATGTGTTGTCTTACAGTAGGAGACTACAGTGGTAGTGAATGAAATTCCTGCTGACTAAGGAAAATCCATGGTTATGCCTAAAACGTGGTTTCTCTTCACCTCATTGTGGGTCTAGACTGGCTGGTTGGGCAGCAGATGTGGCCTGGTTTCCTAATCAAAAAGTTCTCAGGAAGGTTGCCCTGCTCTCATTACAGAACCCTGTCTGAAACTGGGATTGAGTTCGTATGATGCCTGGCGACCTACATCTCCCTTGCAGTTTATGTAATCCTCAGGCTAGCAGAGGGCAGAGCATGCATGAAACTGACACCAGATGAAAACATTACTTTTCTTGTCCGGCAACATTTATGAACAGTTTTCAGTGACAATCACTTTTCTATCACTTTTGTGATTTAAGACTGGGAACACGTCCTGTAACATTAAGTACAGAGAAAAGGGTAAATCTTATGTAAACATGACAGTTGATAGACTATGGCCTACTGGTGTGAAATGTGTGTTACTGGCGTCCAGACGGACGAGTTGACCAGACAGTGTTCTCGGGCTGGGTTGACCGAATTAACGGCCACACAGACGCGCCAGTGTTACATCTCAATTGTTTTGTAACAGTTTTAGTAACCCACCCAATAGGAGTAGCGGCTCGTGACCACGTGATGACGCTTTATGTAAGGATTTTTTTTTCGTCCTAGCTGGCCTGGGTGAGCTGAGCCATGGAGTTATCACTGAGAGAGAGGAGAGAAGCTGAGGAATCTGGAGGAGCTGAAAACATGGAAACGTGTTCTGCCGGGCAGAATATCTTAGGGGGCTACAGAAAATAAATAAACCCACGTGCGTGCGCTGCCATGGGAACGGAGAGCGTGGACAGCATGCTGGAGCTGGCAGCCGAGGCGTTCCAGTCGAGGAACTTCGATCTGGCCGCGGACATCTACGAGTGCCAGCTCCTGCACTTCAGTGAGCCGGCCGTGCAGCAGGACCTGCTGGTGAGGAGAGCGGACGCCCTGGCACTGGACGGCAAGCTGAGCGAGGCGCTGGAGACGTACCAGAAGGCGTCCGAGCTGGTCAGCCTCCGGCCCGTGCAGCTTGAGATCCTCCTCCAGTGCCTCTCAGGCCAGTGGCGGAGGAAGGAAAGTCTCACCCCCGCCGCGGAGGCCGGCACGGACCACCTCTTCTCCTGCGGAATCTGTCGCGGATTCCTCTGCGAGCCCGTCACGCTGCTCTGTGGACACAGCTTTTGCAGAAAGTGCCTGCTCACGGAAAACCAGGCGACTTGTTGCAAAAACTGCGAGGACCGTCCGAAAGTGCCGGGGTTTCATGAGTATAAAGTGAACGTGGTTCTCAGTAACCTGCTATGCAAATGGTTCCCGTCCCAGCTGAACGCACTCCGACTGAGGAGAGAAGGGAACGGACTGTACGAGGAGAGAAGGCTGGAGGATGCCTTAGAAAAATACAACGAAGCAATACGCATAGGTAGGTCAGCACTCTCTTTCAATGGGGTGTACCTAGTCATGGCCATTTAAACATCCCCAACAGGGTAAAACTAGTAATGATCATTTGAACATCTCCAACAGGGTAAACCTAGTTATGACCATGTGAACATCTCCAATGGTAAACCTAGTCATGACCATTTTAGCCACATTAAATTGAGGGCAAGAGCATGTTCTTATGTAAATGGACTTCACTGTCCATGAAAGTTATGTAAAACAATAAAAAGTGTCACAAAAATAAAACACGGCCTGCAGAAACTGTCAATAACATGCACCCGCTGAAGGGGTCGTGAGCTCATGTCATCGTAAGTCCAGCTTTCATAGGCACAGCATGACTGTGTGTGATGACGTAGTTTCAAAGGAGAGCCTTTTAGCAGGCGGGGGGAAATGAGGCGTGGAAGTTGAATAAGATGCAATCTAGGCTAGGAGACCAGCCATTACATAAGCGTGCACTGCTGCCTCTTGTATAACAACACAAGCGGTGGAGCGAGGATATAGGTCAAAAGTTAATAACGTTTCTTTTGGGTTTTGCAGTGGAACATGAGTAGCATGTTGACCCTGTCACAGTAGTGCATACTGATTCAGTGTTATTCAAGATAAATAAAAACAGTCCCGCAGTCAGAAGGGGACTAATATGGGTCTATTTATTGCTGGCACATTCTGTACCCTTGACACAGGATTATCAAGACCAAGTCATTTAAACAATTATTTTTTTTCCTATGTTATATTTTAGCCCCATTGACAGAAGTGAACCACAGAATCCCACATTGCTGTGTGTGAGGTTATTGCATTCTAAGTGAAATACACTATATGGACAAGAAGAATTTGTGGACATTAATTCTGTAGGGCATTTATGAGGTCAGGCACTGTTTTTGGAGAAGGCATGGCTGGCAGTCTTCATTCCTTATCCCAAATGTGCTGGATGGGTTTGAGGTCAGGGTTCTGTGCAGGCCAATCAAGTTCTTCCACACGAAACTCCTCCAAACATGGAGCTTGCTTTGTGCACTGGGGCCCAGTCATGCTGGATTAGAAAAGGTTCCTCCCAAACTGTGTCCACAAAGTTGGAAGCATGCCGTTGTCCAAAATGTCTTGGCATGCTGAAGTGTTAAGATTGCCCTTCACTGAAGGTAAGGGAACTAGCCCAAACCCTAAAAACAGGTGTGTCTGAATACTTTTGTCCATATAGTCTATCTGTGAGTGCTGCAGCAAATAACAACAGAGAATACCCACCAATGAATGTACCGAATTGAACAGTCACTTTGCACAACAAAGCAACATACAGTAAAGTTAAAATGGGCCAAAAGTGTCCTAATTCTTAAAGTTCTGACTAAAGTACTTGTGTCCATCAGTCTTAGTAATGCTGATTTTCTTTGCAGCGCCAAAGGACCACATGCTGTACAGCAACCGTTCAAAGATAAACTTCAGTTTGAAAAGATTTCAGGATGCGCTCAGTGATGGTGACATGGCTTGTAAACTGAAACCACTTTGGGCAAAGGTAAGAGAATTAAACTTCTTCTGTTCATCTCTCTATACTGGTATACACACACAGTAACTACATTATTAACTCATACTTACCAGTGTTGCAGATGCTTTGCTAGTACATGCTCTAGCCCAAGCTCTAGCCCATTTAATGTATTGATTATACTATCACCTAGAAGCCAAGAGGCACTTATAGGGAGTCGAAACAGAGTCGAATCTAGAAAATTATCACTAAATTGGGGTCTTTTTACTATAATATAGTGTCATCTTCACTGCTTAGTTCTGCTGTTTTAGTTGTTCTACAGTTTACCCTTTAATGGTTAGCATCATTAAAATACTAATACTAAATATATCGCTTAAAAAAACTAAAATAATCAGTGAGGAATAATGAAGCTGAATATGATTAAAAAAAATTGTGTCCCCCAAAAAAATTACGAAACAGTATTGGGTCTCATTCAAGAACTGTTGATATGATAGTTTTCCTAGGTTACTTGTATTGTCAAATGGTGTAGCTGTTCACTCTGCGTAGGTGATTAGCGATTAATGCACATTTTGGCAAATTCTAAACTGAAAAGTTCATAAAGTCACATTGGGATAAATGCATGAGGCAGTTTGTGAAAACTCTTTATGTGGCAGTATTCTAAGTGTCTGTCTTTTTTTTTTCCATTGTCATTATAAAAAGTCCCAAAATTATGAGTCAGCTTGATAGCTCAATGAATTGTTCACTTGCATTGTTTTACTGCAAAACTGGACATCATTACATGCCTGTTTTATTTGCATACCAATTGTACTTTGCTTTTACTTAGGGACACATAAGAAAAGCACAGGCTCTCACAGCAGTGGGGAAACCTGAGGAGGCTTTAACAGAGTATCTTATCTCCATATCTTTGGATCCTGAAAGCAAACTTGCGAAAATTGAGGCACAAAAGGTGAGCGGAAGTGTCTTGTAATGTCAAGGCAGTCTAATAACAGCTACTCAAGTCATTACTGTCTATTTTTACATTTTAATTTTGTACTCTCATTTACAGTTGTTGAGTGATCTCCTTAAACCAGTCAGAGATCACGTGCAAAAGAAAATTCTTGAAGACACAAGCTTATTGTCCTTAAGGACAAGAGTAAAATGTGTTCTCTCTTCGAATTTAAGCTCCAGTGAATCTACCCTTTTGTCATACAAGGTAAGAAAAAGGTGCAAACACATTGATCCGTAAGATAATATAGTTGGAAATACACAAACTAGGGCTCAATGAAATGGGTGGCATTATTATATATTATTTTTGCAATAAATTATGATATTAAAATATAGACAAGATATGTTTAAATTGGGAATTTTGGCTGTAGTTACATATTTTGATTAAAGCTGCACATGATGCAGTTATTTAGTTATTGTGTTGGCAGTATACATTCAAGAGGTTGAAAATGTGTAAGGGAACCCATGATGTGAAGAATTAAGAATTTGGGTGCTTTATTTTTGGTCAAAATCTTGGTTTCGGTGAATGCCTTGAACCATTCAAACATTAAAAGATATTCTGTTGTTGCTTAGTGTGTTCACAGCACACAATAAAACTTTTGTTGATTGATTGCAGCCCAATCTGCATATTGGACATTTGTGTGATGCTGGTATTGCCAAGGTCAATGTCATGATAACAGCTAACAGAAAGCGGAACATGTTATATTTGACCTTTTTTAGGACTACACCAACATCAATAATGTTGCACTGTGTGGCAGTCCAAGAGCTGCTTCAACTACAAGTATTGAAAATCCAAGTGAACGAAAAGGGAAGACTGATAGATCTGCCAGAATCACCAATCAGAACTTCTTCCTGAAGCGTAAATACAGTGTTGAGAAGGATAGCAGGGATGATGACACACACAAACGTTTTAAACAAGGTAAGAGGGTGACACATGATTAACACAGTGAAAATGCTATTGGTTTGGGTTTAAAATTAATGTTGATACATAGAGGCTTTAGTGAGTAGTGTAATTATTTAATTATTATTATCGACCATGCTGTATTTCTGTTGACTTGATGGCATAATGTTGATTTAATCACAAATGTTGCTGAAAAATGTTCTTTTTGGTCAGGCCTAGGCTTCAGCCAGTGTTTGTGATGCTTAAATGTGTAGTAAATAGCACCACATGGGCGAGTGAAGTTCTTGACTTCTCCTGATCCAGACAGGAGTCAGGAACACCTTGCACAAGATGTTTAAAAGCATTTGTTAAATATGCAAGCATAAAGCTTTGTTGAGACTTGTTTTTACTAGTCCATTTCATGTTGCATGAGCTTCATTAAATAAAGTGTTTTCTTCTGGAGGCATCATTTGCAGTCAGATGTAATAAACTATAGTATACTGCAAAAGCTAAAGATTTGTGGCTTAAGAATTATGATCTTGTATATAAAGGGCCTCAAATGATTCCTGTTTGTAGCATAGTAGATTATATAACTTTTACACAGATCAAAAATCTTTTAAGATATTTTTGTAAGAAATAGGTCTATCATGTAAGATTACATTTGGAAACAAGGCAAACTGAGGCTTTGCTTCAATGTAATTAAAAATGTACAACCATATAAAATTACACTTCACATAATCACAAAGGCTACAGATGTAATGGCATGTTTATGAGCTTATTGTAGTAATTTTGATATCCCTTGATCCTCTGATATCCTTTGAAAATGAAATACTTATATATGTCAACATATATTGATATGTAAAGAAGAATGAATTGAAATGTATTTTCAGTTCAATTTGTTTTTGAATGGGATCTATCTAAACACTTGCTGATTTTATTTTCTCTGTAGATGAGCAGAAAACATGTGGTGGTTTAACAGCAGACCTGATTGACCCATCTGATCTGGAGTGTTCACTCTGCATGAGGTATTTAATAGCTGAGAAGTTTCCCCTCCTATAGCACGCATGCATGAAAGCTATTTGGAATAACATGCTTTTAGTGGCACAAGATGTTTCAAAGTCATTTTTTAAAAGCAAATAGTTTTACTAAGCACTCTCGCGATGTGACTTATTTTCATGAATGAAAGGCTAAAAAGACAGGCATAACAAATATTGATAGCTGAGTCCTATGTACACCTTTTATATTTTAACATTTTGATACTCTTAACAAACATTCGTTTTTTATATATGTGAACAGATTGTTATACGATTAGTTCTTTTTACATGCATTCATTCTATTCTGTATTAAGTGATTGTTGGCTATGTGCCTGTAATGCATGTACAGTTTTGTATAATATGTGTTCTTTATCATTATGGTGCACCCTAGACTCTTCTATGAGCCAGTGACTGCACCATGTGGTCATACCTTCTGTTTGAAATGTCTGGAGCGATGTTTGGACCACAATCCACAATGTCCTCTATGTAAGAAAGATCTTTCAGAGGTAAGCTACAAAATATCATTGCTGATGAAGATATTTGGGATATGTATGAAAAGTCTTATTTTTAGGTGTGTCGTATTAGCCTAGGGACTGTATATCATTATGTTGCTACTTTCTTCTACAGTACTTGGCACAAAGACAGTACGCAAAAACTATTCTGCTGGAGGACATCATATGCAAATACTTTCCTGCAGAGCTTGTAGACCGACAGACGCTTAACGAAGAGGAAATTGCAGAGCTATCCAAGTAAGTAGTTCAAGTGTTGCTGTGTGGGTTCATATCATTCTTCACATGATCTCTTCCTGCCAGATTATATTGTTGTACTTTGATTTCTGTTTAGGAGATCCCCAGAGGGAAACTGTCTTTTTGTTGTTCTTGTTTTTTTTATCATGTGCTAATCCACTCATGCCCCTTTAAATATGCTTCATGAATTTATATTACATATTTATGAATTATTGCTTAAATCCGTTCAGACAGTGGGGCAATATGTTCATGACAGTGAGCTGGCAGTAAAAGTGTGCATGTTTATTTATTCTATATAGTTTTGACATGAAGTACTGCATATAACCGTGTCTTAAAACTCTTTTACAGTTTAAACAAGAATGTGCCTATATTTGTATGCACCATGGCCTTCCCCACGGTCCCTTGCCCACTGCACATCTTCGAGCCCTGCTACCGGCTTATGATCCGGAGATGCATGGAAACGGGCACAAAACTATTTGGAATGTGCCTCAGTGACCCCACCAAAGGGTAAACAAAAAAACTGAAAGCCAGCTGTTTTACAAGTGTTTTACTTTTTCTAAAAGTAACACTAAAATTCCATGTTTTGTGTAGATTTGCTGATTATGGCTGTATGCTGGAGATCAGGAATGTGGAGTTTTTTACTGATGGGCGCTCTGTAGTAGACACTATTGGGAGGAGGAGGTTCAAAGTAGTCCAACACAGCCAGAGAGATGGATACAATACTGCTGACATTGAGTACTTAGAGGATGTCAAGGTAAAGAATTTATGTGCACTTGTTTGTGTTTCATGTTTAGTCTAAGATAGATTGATCTAAAGCATTTAATTACTAGTTCCAACCTGACAGATTTGTAGATTGTTGTGTTTCTCTGTGTAATAGTGGCTATTTTTTTCTGTTGTCTCAGTTGCCCAGTGCATTGTATCATAATTAATTTCACTGTTAAATATTAATTATTTTGTACTTTTTTTTAGGTAAATGAAGAGGCTGAAGCAGAGTTGCAAACTCTCCATGATATGGTGTATGACCAAGCTTTAGTCTGGGTCAACTCTCTCAAACCAGAACAGAAGGAACGGATAGAGGGCCACTTTGGTCCTATGCCAGTGAAGGATTCTGATCCACAGGTACTTAAAAGAAATATACAACATGTACAAGTTTCAGTCAAAGAGAGGAACCATTCAAATGACTCTAAGTTCCAACCTTTCAGATTGTGCTCAGTTTGTTGTTTGCTCAGTTTGAAACCTTTAGATTGCAGTTTACCACAATCTCTAGTGCTGTTCCTCAGGGTTCTGTTTTATGCTCTCTTTTATTTATTATTTATCTTTTGCAATATTTTCAGGAAATTTGAAACTCAGTTTCACTGATATATTTATGATATATAAAACTGAACATAAAGACTCATTTCAGTGCTACATGTGTATATATGTGTGTGAAGTCAATGTCCCAGTGGCTGATTTGGCTATTCACACAAGGGGGTCCTAGGACATACACAATATTAGGTAGATAGTTTTAATGTAACTGAGTGTGTGTGTATTATTTGCCAAAGAACTTTGAAAAAACAGGTGCAGATGTGGAGTATTTATGCTGTGTTATGCATTCATTTAAAGAATCTTTTTCCAATCCTGGAGTTCCGCTGTTGGTATTTTTTCTGCTTTAACGTGGCTTATCCACCTAATTGGCTTATTGATAAGCCCTCCTTCAGTTGAAGTGTGTGTTAGGGAAAACACTCTAATGTGCAGGACAGGGGTACCAGAATAGAAGACAGGCAACAGCACTCTTTCAACAGTGCAGGACATAATTTAAACATAAAATAAGCTTCAAATATAAAATGTAACTTTTAAAAGCTTGTTGTATTGCCAAACTTTGTGTGTGTGTGTGTGTGTGTGTGTGTGTGTGTGTGTGTGTGTGTGTGTGTGTGTGTGTGTGTGTGTGTGT
>JBBPDE010067663.1:0-22012 GCA_037974605.1 Nannopetersius ansorgii
GTTTGTTCCGGTAGCAGGGTTCGTGTCCTCCCAAGCATTAGGATTAATAAGTCCCAATCATATTCCAGAACGTAACAATCCCTCTGTTACTTAGTGTGATGTAAAATAATTATGAACAAACTTCTGTGTAAATGTGATGACACATCATCTAAAATCTGGAATTGTCATTACACTGTTATAACATCATTTAAAATGTATTTGAAGGTTCATTGCTGAATATTACAAAATATACATGTGGCGTCACTCACTGAAGGTTTATTAAAAGGCTTTTTCCTCAATTCATACAGTCAAGCCAAGAAATATTTAGGAACATTTATTTTAAGGAAGACTGTATCTAGTGAGGAACACAGTCACAGGAAGCTTTGTTAGCTCATTGAGGTAACACCCTTTTAATAGTATGTGTTGTGTTTTTGAGGGGGAGTGTATTACTCATGTGTTTATGGTGTGTGTGTGTGTAGCTAAAAGTACAGTTTGGGTTCACTGAGCTGAATTTTGAAGATTCATTGAATTTAAAAATGTGTTTTTACAGGTTCCTGAAGGCCAGTGTGTGTGTTTAGGCACCGCTGAGGAAACAGAGCATTATGAAGTCTGCAGAACGTGTGTGGAGGAGCTGGCTCTCTACCTCAAACCCATTAGTGGAGGAAAAGGTATGTTTGTGTGTGTGTGGGGAGGGGTGTGGTATAAGCATGCGCTTCTCTCTGCTAGTGAGAAGATGCCACTTTAAGCGTCCTTTTGTTGTAGAGGTTCAGTGGCCGTATGCAGAACACAGCATTTCCTGTTTTCCACTGTGTGTGGTTGGAGCTTGTGCGTCAGAGATGGTGACTGGTGAAGACACCTCTTTGCTGCAGCCAGCCACGAAACGTCCAGAATTCCCCAAGATGTATTAAGCGGTTCGCCTTGGGTTTTGAAATCAGCACTTCAGTAGAACTGTCCCAGTTACTATTAATTTCAGTTACTAATTAAATGACTAAATTTCTTTTCAGGTACTTAAACATTTGATTTAAATTATGGGGAATTAATCCACAGTCATCCGGTCACCTCCATCAGCATAACTCTTGAGCCCTCCAGAAGGATTGTTCTGTCCTACATTTTGTTTTCATAAATTACAATTTAATTATGTACTTTTATTTGAATTATCTAACTTATGCACTTCGAGGAAAGTGATGATGACAAACTGTGTTTTGAAGTTCTATTCACGTTATTTATAAACTGTTGGATTGAGACACTTTTTCACTTTTTATTTATTCATTTCTTGCATTTTTGGCCTCTTTCCTTCTCTCTTGGCCAGAAACCTTTCTGGTGGCCCAGTTTTCTATGCATCTGTAGAAATAAGTGATTTAGTTCATTTAGCAGCGCCTCCTGATAGAGCTTGTAGAGTATTGGCTGATGCAGAGAGATTTATTAGGAGCCTGGTACAAAATGTTTTGCAAATTAGAAACACCTCCCCAGTGTATTTTTGGGTTTTTTTTTGTTCTGCATTGGTGCAGAACTTCAGATCACTCATGTTTGCAGGACCTCTAAAAACACTCAGTTTTTAAGGCCAGTCAAAAGCTCTTTTGCTGCACAGAAAACCTGTAGTCTTGTTTCTTTTCTCTTGCAGTTCATTGCAGAATTCATGCCCTAATGCCAAAGTCAGCCCTCTGTAATGCAGTGACCCTCAGGCTGTTGGCCTCAGCTTAACATTTTAGATGCTCTTTATTTTAGTTTTTCATTAATGTTTACTTTCATTAATGTTTACTAACTAATGTTATAAAGTTACATCAACATCTCAATCAATATTGGAACATTTTATCTGCACTTATTGCTGTTTAAGGCTAAACACCACCGGTTTTTCCAAAGCAAAACATGAAAATGATGAAGTACAAAATGATCAAATGAAGTAGAAACAAAAATTCATGATCTAAATAACGCTTATAATAAGAAGAAATGGTGTTACTGTTTATGATAAATTCCAGAGAGATGGAGGGAACTCGCAGCAAACCACTGAAGCAAAGGACTCTTTTAAAATGAAAATAATTGAGATCTGGATAAAGAATGTTTCACAAAACAGCTGCACTGTGCTGGTTGTTCAGGGTAACCTCATTAGCACTAGTAATGTGCTGTTAAAATTCTGTCTTTCTGCAAATCAAGCTTCAAATAACACATCCCCTTCTAATGTGGAATGAAGTGAAGATTTAGAAGCAGCACTTTGTTTCTTCACAACAAGCTATGAGCAAGAAATGGTTAAAATGAAACATGCTTTTGTTGTTATTGGCAAATAGCCCTAAAGGTTAAGATGCATCTCAAAGATGTAGCCATTCTTTTTTTTTTTTTAAATGTGCAAGGAGAATATAAATAATACTAATAATACCAATATTTTTCCCACGTTCTGTTTCTGGAAGGTGTGGCGGCTCTGAGTCCGAGCACCCTCAGCAGACCCATGCAGAGGAAACTGGTGACGCTGGTGAATTGCCAGTTGGTGGAAGAGGAGGGGCGCATGCGGGCGGTGCGGGCGGCTCGGTCTCTGGGGGAGCGGACGGTCACGGAGCTCATCCTGCAGCACCAAAACCCCCAGCAGCTCTCTGCCAACCTGTGGGCCGCCGTGAGGGCGCGAGGTTGCCAGTTCCTCGGGCCTGGTGAGTCTCATTAACATCATGATTAAGATATTTATTTTTTATGAACTTTTTTTTTTTTTAAACCTGTGAGTCCAAAACCATCTCCCTGGAGTACTCCCACCCTGTATAATCTGATATTACATCTATTGCAATTCTGACTAATCAGCCAATTAAAGTTCTTTCAGAGTCAAAAAAATGAGTTAAGGCAGCAAAAACAGCAGTTTGCTATGATATTGAAAATGTAGTATTTTCACTTCTATATTATTAAAACATGTCTATTTGAGACTGTTCCACTTTTAGGCCACATTTAGAAAATACTTCTTAAATTGCCTGATGTATGTATGGGGCAAATAATGAGACCACTGCAAAAATTCATTTTCATCAGGTTTTAATTTTATAGGTGCAAGTATTTAACTGAACAGCTTTGACTTGGCTTAAGAACTGCTGGCAATATTTCACCTGATTTCCAAATAAAAATATCATCCTTTAAAGGAGATAATAGAGATGCTTATTTAAAAATAAATTAGTCTTTCTGTGACAACCAAATTCAGATCAGTAATCATGAGATGTACTCCAGGTTTGATTTTGAGAACCACTGGGCTACATGAATTGACTGGGATACTGTTTTAACAGGCTGTGCAATACCGTTTGGTGTCAGTGATGATTACTCATAGGGCAGATTCTGAGTGAGGGGTCTCCTCTCGTGATCTCCAAAATGAGTTTCTGTTGTCTGAGGACACCAGGAGTCAGCATGGTCCCATTTCCCTGGTCGAATATATTGGTCTCACCACCATCCTCTGGGTGTTGTGTTTCAGCAATGCAGGAAGACGCTCTGAAGCTTGTGCTGCTGGCTCTCGAGGATGGCTCTGCTCTCTCGCGGAAGGTCCTTGTCCTGTTTGTGGTCCAGAAGTTGGAAGCTCGCTTTCCTCAGGCCTCTAAGACCAGCATTGGCCATGTGGTGCAGCTCCTGTACCGAGCTTCTTGCTTTAAGGTTTGTTCCAGTTTGATTAGAATTAGGGTGTTAGAATTTATCTTCTACTGATATTGATACTTATTGATCTCTCTTTTCATAATAAGATGCAAAACTGAAGATGTCAAATGTGAAAAAAGTCAAGTTATGACTTTTTAGGGAAATAAGTTTGTCTAAACTGTGTCCTGAGCAGTATTCCAGTTATTTCTGTAAATCTCATCTTAAACATTAATGTGATCAAATCAAATATAAAACCAGTTATTTGCCACTGCAGGGCATTCACGTTTTATCTAATTTGTTATAGAAAAACAAGTTCCCCTCAGAGTCCAGAGCATAAGGGTCAGAACCATTATAGCAATGGGATGCCTGACCCACGCAAAAATCTAGCTGAGACATGGTGCTGCACTTGCTCACTCGTTTCTTACATGATTAAATGAAATGACATGAGTTTTGTATCAGTCTGTTTTATCAGGCAAACAAAATGTCGGTCAAACCCAAGTTCCTTTGAGTTCTTATCTCTGCATTTTTCACGTTTATCTTATGCTAAATGTTTTCACACGCCCCCGTTCTTCACACACGTCCTTTTACAGCACAACCAGCACTAGGAATATTTGAGTTACATGTGCTGTCTTTCAAACTTGTGCATGCCTACAAAGTCATTTAAGGGTTGTAATACACCTAGTGCAGCTCTTTTAGGGTTTCTATGACTGCCCTGACCATATGGCCACCAAATATGGACAATAAATTAAAATAGCTAGTGTGACAGTTTCTCTTTATTGTTGGCCACTTAAACTAGTTTAATTAGTTTCCCAGACTCAGATTAAACCTAAATTGTACAAATCTTCTGTGCTGATTCTCTATGTGCAGGTTTTCTAGACTGGGATTAGGACTAGTCTATCTTTGAGAGAAAATCTTCGTTCATAATATTGTCATCATATTGTGTACACACAGTTGAAGTGTGTTTGGGGCGGCACAGAGCAGCAGAGGTTCATTCTGTTCAGGTGTCTGATTGCCTTGGTAACAGCCGCAGGGCGCATGAGGCCCCGGCATCACAGTCACAGCTGTTTTCAGAGACGGGAAGTTGGAAAATTCACAATGGACAAACTGCGACTGATCTGCATGGAAGTAGGGGGTTTTCTGAGCTTTCTTGAGCACAATTTTTTACCTTTTTCAAACAGTGTGACTAGCAAGAGTCTATCTCTCGGTTTTAGTTATTTCTTCATGTCTTATTAGTGTTTTTGTCACATTAGCCTATCACTTTTAATAAAATAAGGCCTGCTTCTGTCAGACCTTGTTGTTGGTTGCTCTTGAAACTCTACCTTTATTCAGGCAGTGTGAACATTATCCAAAGCTTAAACTGTGCCAGTGTTATAGTTATTCAGGTGTGGGTGGAAGAAGTGGCTGGTGATGTGGACCCTCAAAGTGACTGATCCTTAGCCCAAGTGTACACAAGCTTCATGTGTCAAGAACCTGCACCCTGGGGTTTGAGAAATACACGGTCATTTATTATTTGTAAAATTTCTATGCCAGCCCTTTACTGTGTAATAGGTCATGGTTCAATAAATGGCTGGTGTAAGAATGTGTGTGTTTGGTGTCTGTGATGATTACTCATAGGGCAGATTCTGAGTGGGAGAACACCTGGTTCTCTCACCTGATCTCAGAAATGAGTTTTAAGGTCTGAGACACTGACACACACTGCACTCATCAGTGCCATGTACAGTACAGTTGGACAGTAAAGCCTTTATAGAACGTTCGATTGCAGCCTAGTCTGATGTTTGAGGTTATAGGAGTCTTGTTCTCTGTTCTTTTTTTGCTCAGCATAAAGAGGGAAAATTGGTGTTAACTTTTGTTTTGCAGTTGATTAAATTCCTAGGAAATGAAACTCCAGAATAATGCTACTAACAACATAACGGAAACTTTGAATCTCAGGTTTGTTAATGTGGGGCAAGTCGGACAGTGCCTTTAAACCTTAGAACCCTAAGAGGGTTTCCCTATTTATGCATTTGTTCTTTTCTAATATTTAAAGCCTTATGCCAGAGTGCCGTGGCCCGGCCCAAGAGTCATTTGGTACCAGGTCGCACAATAAAATATTCTATTGATTATCAGTCTTTTATTTTGGGGGGGAAAGAAAGCTCATTTCAGTCACGTGATGCGGAACATCAATATTTTATCCCACTAGCTAGCAGAAACTGAATAAAAAACAAACACCACAAACTGGATTGTGGCACAAAAATGGTTGGGGCCACTGTCTTTAACAATGTGTCCAAGTACAGCCTAGTCAATATAATTTTTATAAATTAAACAACTATTTAGACTTAACTGACTGGATAAAAAAAAAAATCAGAAAATGTTTACTGTAAAATTGCAGATTACACTTGTAATAAGTGAATTTTAAAGGTTTTAACAATCCATTTACTGTTGTTCACACCCTTAAACATGGCAGTAGTAGTCGAGCATATTCTTTATTTTGTTTGTCAGTCAAAACATTCGGGGTTGAATCTATTATTTCTTATATGGCATCATATAGAATCAAGCCCCTGTTGTAAACTCAGGATCGATACATTAGCCCGGTAGCTCCAGTACATACACTGAATGGGTACAGACAAATATATGGGTACACCGCTTTTAAATACCCGTTGCCATTGCTTCCAACTTTGTGAACAGAGTTTGAGGAAGGTTTCTATTCCAGTAGGACTGTGCCTCAGTGCATCCAAAACCTTTGGGATGAACTGGAATTGAGATTGTGAACCAGATTATCCAACATCCGTGTCTGACATCATGAATGCTCTACAGAATGAATGTACACAAATTCCCACAAAAACACTCAAAACGTATCCTATGCTGCACCTGTGGTGCAGGAGGATATTTCATCTCACTGTGTACTATCTATACAGCTGAGCTTTACTTATACAAAACTTTACTTACTACTTTACTTAAACACTGTCGCTGGTGTTAAGACATGGATTCTAATGTGTAAAATCCAGAATTTAAACGTGCAACTTAAGCATGGGGGTGGGTAGGGCATGGCCAGCAACAGTTTAGTTGAAGAAAAGAGACAGAGCCCTTAAACAGCTCATTTTGAAAAACTTTTAATAATAAAGCTGGGGATATCTCTTTGTGAGAGTGATTCTGTGCAAAGAACTTAATGAACATGTTTTGTATAGACGTATAATAACTAAAGGGAGTTTTGCGTAATATGTCCCCTTCAAAGTCTATGTATAGGAATGCTGTGTCAGTTCCTGTTGGTTGTCCTGATACTTTTAATAATAGTGTAACTAAAGAATCAAATGTCCTACATTGGACATGTTGTCTTATCAGTATATAAGGGGGTTAAATCTTTGAGGTTGTTTCCTGTGTAGGCAGTAAGTTCACATCTTCCCTCCCTCAGGTGACGAAGCGTGATGAAGACTCCTCTCTAATGCAGCTAAAAGAGGAATTCCGGACATACGAGGCTCTGCGACGTGAGCACGATGCTCAGATTGTCCACATTGCCATGGAGGCGGGGCTTCGCATCTCTCCGGAGCAGTGGTCATCCCTCCTGTACGGGGACCTCGTCCACAAATCCCACATGCAATCAATCATAGACAAGGTACCGCCCCTGTCTTTTCAGGCATTCTCCTTTATCTATAATCACTCCTACACAATTCAGAACCATTATCAAGTTAGTCAGCTGCGTATTTAGTGGTGGCTGGTGAGTCATTTAACCTGTCAAGGTTCGTTAAGCCTCCTTTGATGCTTGCTTTGTTCCCAAGTCAGTTTTGTGGCTGTCTTTTACAATAATGACAATTGCTCATGTCCTCCTCTGGGCCTTAAAGCACTCTTTCTATCCCACATCCTCCACATTCTCTCTACATTTTGGTGTTTGTGGTTGGTGTCAATGATGATTACTCATAGGGCAGATTCTGAGTGTGAGAACAACTCTCTCACCTGATCTCATCAATGAGTTTTTAGTCTGAGAACACCAACTACTGTTTCGTAGTGTCATAGTAGAACCTCACACTTCATTAACAGTTTTAAGAAACAGCTACCTTTAACATCGTGTAACAATTTAATTATGAATCTTTTTTTTAAATCTCAGTTAACTGGCTTTATATTAACAGCTGTTCAAGTTGTCTAGTTCAGTGATGAGGCTTTGTTAGAACATCAACCATGTGAAAGTTGTTTTTCAGTAAGTGCATGTATTTGCAAATGAATCCCATTTTCTTTCACTTTTTCTTGAATATGCCAGCTCCAGTCCCCAGAATCCTTTGCAAAAAGTGTTCAAGAACTGACCATAGTTCTGCAGAGAACAGGTGACCCGGCTAACCTCAACAGCTTAAGAGCGCCATTAGAACTGCTGGCCAGTATTGACCATAACCCAGGTGAGTTTGTGTATGCACACCCACAAAAGCTGCAGTCCTTACACAGTGCAACTCTGCTTACCTAATTTTGCGTAGTTAGTATCTAATGAGTAATAAAACATAAATACAACCACACTTTTTTTTTTTTGCCACTGCTTTGCCTCTGAGGCTATTTAAAATAGAGGCAGGGTTCCCACTCTTGACACGTGTTATGCCCCCACCTGCCCCAATTATGCTTGGATTGATCGTTTAAAGTTTGGATTTTTGTTGGCGAGTTGCCTTAAACACAGAGACAGAGTGAGAAGGGGCGAGTGACTTTGGTAATCAATACGGAGTGTTTTTCTATGTGAGCCTTGTGACGTGAGCTCGCTCTGCTTGCTTACTGGTACCTCAGCAGTGACACTAGCTGTTGGGATTCGAACCACAACCCTCTGATTGCAGGGCCAACACCCTAACCTCTTGCCCATTCAGGTGCATATGTCCCTCACGTTACTTTCGGTGGAATAGAAATTTTGATGTCAAGTGGGGTTTGACTGACACTCTTATCCAGAGCTACTTACAATTAATTACAGGAACGGTCCATCTGGAGAAACTGAGGGTTAAGTGTCTTGCTCAATAACAGTGGTAGAAAGTGGGGGTTTGAACCAAAACCAACTTTGTGGTCATCGGGTTCACAGGCTAGTGTTTTACCTACTAGGTTACTACCACGTTTACGTTTATTATAACATTTATTTAACTTTTTGTGTGTAGATGCAGCTGCCCCGTTCTGGAAGGAACTGGAGAGTGTCATGCTAGCAGTCAAGCTTGTGGTCCATGGTCTGGTTGAATTCATCCAGAACTTCAGCAAAAAGAGCCACGAAGCCTTTCAGGTAGTGCAGTACAATCACTATTAAACACAACTGTATTATAGATTGACCCTAGTTCCCAAAAGTTGACTAAAGAAATTGAATTGTTTTAGTTGATGGTAGTAAACAATAAAATGCTAGTTGGACATGTGGGGTCATTCTGACAGATTGCAGTGGCCAGCTAAAATTGTTTTAATAAAAATGTCTAAGATTTGTTTGTTTTTGTAATATGTTTAAACATTTTGGGTTTACAGGTTGTTTTGGCTCATGAAACATTTTATTTAAACAAAACAGACTGCATGTGCACAATGGTTATCTTGGTGTGCATCTACACTGTACACTGTTATTCTTTAGCTGTCCTTATCTTTTTGAATTAAAGAGGTGTGTGTGTGTCTTTATCCTAGACTCAGCCTAACAGCAAGTATAAGACCAGCATGTGCAGAGACCTCCGTCAGCAGGGGAGCTGCCCACGCGGAGCCAACTGCACCTTCGCCCACACCCAGGACGAGCTGGAGAAGTGAGTAAACACACAGGACACGCTGGACAGCTCTGCCCATGCAAGTAATTTTACACTCATTACTTCAAACACACACTGACACATACCTACACAACCAGGATAGAGAAGTGAAGTGACTCTTTAACATGTACTCTGATTGTCAGTGTTGAGGTTTACATGCATGAAGTGCGTGGGGTCATATATGATTTGTAGAAGAGAAACGTGTTTTCTGCTCCTCATTCTTATTCATGCTCACCCACTCTCTCACTCCCACACCACAACACACAATACAGCTCCTCTACACGGCTCCCTGAGCTTCTCTCTGCCTTTTCCTTCATTCATTTGTCCTCCCTCTTTTTATTTCCCCCACCACACTATCTTTTATGCCTTTTTTTTCTTTGTTTTTCTTTTACTTTCAGTCAATATGTTCATGCTTCATTTTGTTCAAATTCTGCTTTCCCCTTTTCTTTCATTTTTATTTGTCTTTTTGCTGAAACACTTTCTTTGTGTTAATGCTTCAGTTAGTTCATCTCTCTTCTTGCCGTGTTGACATTCTTTTTATTCTCTTGCTTTTTTTTTTTTAACCTCTCATTTCCTCTCCCTCCCTCTCTTTACTTATTTCCTCCACTCTGTAATTTCTTACTGTAACTCTGTTTCATCAAACATGTTCATGCTTCATTTTGTTTGTCTCTCCTCTTGCGTTTTCACTTTCACATTACCTCTCTGGCGCTTATTTTAAATCTCTCTCTCTCAGATACAGGATGAGGAATAAGAAGGTCAGTGGGGGGATGAGGCCGTCTCCTCTTCCTCAGTCTGCAGTGCCCAAATCAGTCTCCATTAAACCTCTCCTTCCTGCTGGTGACACAACTCCTGGAGTCCAGTTGAGTCAAGACCATAATGATCTGGGCTCAGCGGGCTCATCACCAACACGTCTCGTCCCCAGAGGAGGAGAACACAAGCAAGAGGACGGCATGCTGCATCTTCCCAATGGTGCCAGCCAAGAACAGTGAGACCCTCTTTTGTGTACAGCTGCTTTTTTAAACTAGAGATGGTCAGGTACCTGCTAGACTTTAATAGAAAGTAGAAGTCATGATGTACTCCTGTTTTTGACCACTGACATCAAGAGTAAAAACTGATTTAAAGTGGTTTATAAATGATGCTCTGCAGATTCATGGGTTTCAAACGTTTGGAGAAACGTCTAAATCTGAAAGCTTACATGTAGGGCTGTGTGCTATATAAGTGTAATATATTAGGCAGTATTGTGATATTTCTTTGCGTTACCTTTGTGATCTCTTTTAATGTTAAACTGCTCAGTTTATCAGAACGTTCAGTGACGCACCTGGAGCTGTGATTGGTCACGCTGCGATTGGTTAGAGTCTCGTTTAAATATTGCCAAATGCTGTGATACCAGTATTGCAGAGACTGATGTCGCTATAATAATTAACCGACAAATATCATGTAGACCTATTTTCATATTAGCTGAAAGCTAAAAAGGGAAAATAAATGATGGTGCAATAAAAGGCTGGCATTTTCTGTGCGTTTGGTGTCTGTGATGATTACTCATAGGGCAGATTCTGAGTGGGAGAACATCTGGTTCTCTCACCTGATCTCAGAAATGAGCTTTTATAGTCTGAGACACTGACACACAGCATCGAGAGTGTTCAATACTGAGAATTTTGTCTGTTTATCTGTGATTTCAGAGGTTTGAGGCATAGTGATAACAGGTGCACTTTAAAGCACTTTAAAGTTGATTGACACCCATATAGTTTCAGTGCTATAAACGTCTGCTGCAGATGTTTCTTTGTTAAAGGCGACATTCCTAATTTATATATTAAAAACCCATTTATGACAACATTTAATTCTTACAATGTCATTTAATGCATTTTGAAATGATGTATAGTAACCTGCAAAAAATAAATGTTAATTAACAGAAGTGTCAGAACTGTAGGTGGTTCTTAAATACCTGAAAACGTATGCAGCTTTTATATTCACTTATTCAAAACCACCATTGAACCTAAACAAGTCTTAGTGATATGTATGTAATGCGATGATTGAGAAATAGTGGTAAATGTAATTCTTTTTTTGCCTTCTGAGGCAAACCTGAGAGGAAGCTTTTATGGGTATTAAGTGCTGCAGTTGTCTGTTTCCCATCACCATTACCATATACATTTCTGACGTAGTACATTTCTGTAAAACAAAGCATTTCTCACCTTGAAAGCCAATTTTGAAAGGAAAACTGTATTTTTCCATTCACAACTAGATCTTTTCTGTTTGTGATTGTTTTGTAGAATATGAAAGCTTTGAGAGTGGAAATTGCGAGTGACTTTCAGAATGGTGAACATGGTTCTGTTCATCTGAAGATTAGTGTGAACAGCTGTTGTTGAAGACTTTTTTCTTTTTCTTTTATTCCAGGCTAGAATAAAAGGCCCGTTTCCATTTTTTGATGGTATAATTAGTTGGTTTTTCACCCCAAGTGTTTGAATGCTAACTAAAAGGTCAAATTAATACCTTAACACCTTCCAAAGTTTTTTATTCTTAATAAATGTTTTTTCTCATTAGGAGAGAGCTTCCCACCTCTTATCTTTCAGTAACTCCTGTTTTTCACATTGTAAGGTTTCCTCTTTTACCTTTAGAACCCTGAGGGTGTTTTCCATTTTATGCATTACTTGTTCTTTTCCAATATTTAAAGCCTTAGAGTGTGTAATGTGTACATTCCTCATATCCTTTTTTTCCCCCACAACCGGCTTACGAAAAAAGAAAACAAATTGGAATGCAGTTTCATTTTTGACTCCTAAAATCCACCCAAATACATTTTTGATCTCTAAAAATTTTAGAAATTTCAGCTTACACATGTATTAAGAGATGTTGATTAGACATGTAAGAAATTGAACTGTACAACTACTTACAGTCAAGTTACAGAAGATTAATTTATTTATAGTTCCTCTCTTTCTGCACCTCTTCTGTCCAACCCCACACTCGTGTGATCGGACTTAACATTTTTTTTCCTTCCCTTTTATGATCAGAAAAATTAAATATATAGTTTGAGATCTGGTTCTACATGATCATGAAACAAAGCTTCCTGTGGTGTCTGAAGCCTCTGCTGTCAAACTAAACACATGGAAGCTCCAGATAAGGATATGCTTTTGTGCACTTGGGAATGTTCGTTAATTAGCTGATTAGATGCATGAAGTTTGTTGGGAGCCTTGAATACTTTGTGCATGGCAGAGGGGATGTGCAAATTCTTACTGTTTTGTTATTTATTTTTATTTATTTTAGGGAAACCGGTTCTCCTCCAAAGACTCCAGCCAGTCCAAGTCAGTCTCCAGCTGTGTTGGGCCCACACCCTGCTGCAGCTCTTGTGGAAGGTGGAGTGTCGCTGAACAAACGGTGCCCTTTCCCACCCAGGGGTCCCCCTGAGATCGGCGCTTTTCCTGATCAGCGCTGCACGTACGACGTGCCACCCTGCTCGCCCTCCGGTAATATTTCGATTTATAGCTCTAATCTGTCTGCTTATTCCAGTAATTAACTAGTCTGGTCATTCAGGCACATAAAGCTCCTTTCTTTGGAAGGTTCATCTTTTTCCCCTCAGACAAAACATGATCCATTCCGACGCACCCTTCCTGTGTAGTGTATTGACTGCATTTTTGTTTTTAATATATTTTAATATATATTTAACGTAAGTTAACATTATCAACCCTTAAAGCCTTAATCTTGAATTTTGAATTTTAAGTGTCTTCCATAAATTTGAGAAGGTTGGATGCACTTATGTGGGCTGGCCGCACAGCAGAATATTAGGGGTTTTCTTAGCTTTAGCAGAACTTTTTTTTCTTAATTTGTAAAAAAAAAAAAAGTTTGGTGAATCATTCTTTGCTCACTCCTTTATTTCCCTTTCTCTCCCTCTTCTCTCCTTCCTTCTCCAGGTCATTGCTACTCTTCCATGGTGAATCCTCACAAGCCTTGCATGCCTCGCTTTTCTCGCTCCAGCCCTGCCTTTGACTCCCCTGCCCCGCCACCTCTGGCCACACCCTATCTGGAGCCGCCCCAATCTCTCCCACCCCGGGACCGTTTGGCCCATCCCCACTTTTCTCCTGGACCCACATACACACCAATCCACCACCCCCACCCCCAGGGACACGGGGTCTACGCACCTGTTTATGACAGCCGACGGGTCTGGAGGCCACATCTGTATCAGAGGCAGGACGGCAGGAGTAACTCGCTCCCCCCGGAGGTCCTGCACTCCTCCATCTACCAGCCTCCACTCAGGGAGCGCTTCAACTCACTGGACAGCCCGTACTGCAGTGCCGCAGACAGGAGAGCTGCACTGCACAGGGTACGCCCAGTTATTGGGGACGGGGGGATACATTTGAAATGAAGTTGGAGGTGCAACTGGATCCGTTTTTGAGTTTTAGATTTGGTTGTAATCAGTTTCAATAATTAGTGAGGTTTGCACTTATTTTGCTATTAATGTGACTGCAGTTACAACTGCACCATCACACAGAGACTAGAACAATATAAAGTCTATATCAACAATGTGATCAGCATTTAAGAAATTGTGTGCAATTTTCCTATTGGGTGTTTGTCAGTGAGTTGCCTAAAGCATGAATACTGACAGCTACTCTTATAGACTTAATACAGCGGTTTTTACTGCTTATTAATATCTGTATATCTGATGGGTAGTTTTTCTATTTTCACAACAGCTTTTGAGCTTTCTTGAAACGGATGCTTGTGGTTTGCAGTTGTCTGAAGTGGTTTATGTGGGAGTAATGCTTGCTGTGTGTGTGATGCAGGATTCATATGGGCGCACACCGCTCAGCTATGAGGATTATTATCGACTCAAACAGGAGCAGTGGCCTCATCATCACAACAACCCCAGCAGGGCACAGCCTTCACCTGTCTTTGCTATGGGCCCAGAGGTAGAGCTACTGTCTGTGTGTAGATTTGAGTGTATTGTTAAATTTCAGTCATTAAAAAGTATTAATTTGTTGACTTTGCCAGCACGCAAGCCTCCAGCCTTAGTGTTGTGTTAAGCTATTTAAAGCGGAGCTGTTGCTCAGCAACTGAGAAATCTGAGCAAGTAGCAGTTCTGCAGTGAAGCCAGTGTTTGTGTGGACATGAGCTCACAGGGGGAAGATGAGGAAGATTTGGCACCAGAGACCCATGCTGGCTGACTCACTCCTCACTGCTATTCTTCTAATGTCGGCCTGTGGCTTTTTTGTGGGTGTGAGTGCGAGGAAGAGATGAGAATCTCTTATTCACAAGACCTCACTCCTATTTTATTATTTCCCCCCTCAGCACGTTGACAGTGGGATTTGTGTGAGCTGTAAGTGTGCGGCTGGAGAGGTGGCCCGTTACTCACCGTGGTCGTGTGGCCCGTTTGACCAGGAGGCTCTTGGCCACGCCCACTCCTGTTCCCAGCACGCCGTAAGTCCCCACCCCAGATCAAGTTCATGCTTATTCGCTTGAGTTTGTTTTTGACATATACTCCCCCAGTTTTACATGGATCACGAGTCGCGGATTCAGTCACAGATTATTTTTTTTGAGAACCAAAGTCATTTTACGCCATCATCCCCACAATAATGCGGAAACTGCAAATATCTACCACCTTTTTTTTTTTTTTTGGTGGCAATAAATCTCCAGGAGACCTTTCCAACGAGTCCTCGTTTGTATTTTTAGCCCGAGTAGATCAGGGGTTATTCCCCGAAAACAGTGAGCCGGAGCGCATTCAGACGCGCATCTGTCTTTAAATGCAATCTGGGTGTAATTTTTTGTCCTGTAACCTTCCGAGTTGCATATCTCTGTGGTGAGTTCAAATTCAAATACGGCTTTATCATTACATTTTCTTTAAGGCTGATGCGTTAAACTGATTTTAAAATGAATCATTTTAAAAATTAAAGCCATATTTGGGGGCATATTTTGGGTTTACACTATAAAAATAGACTTTTTTCCCCCCAAAAATAATGCAGTTTTTCACTATACACGGGTGCTCTTGGAACGGGGGATTACTGTACACTGTATATGGCAAATCAACAGAGGATGTTGTTACAAACACTAAGAGAAAATAAAAGGCCAAAACTAAGTAATAAACATGTACAGTTCTAGAAAATGAGACCACTACAAAAATGTTTAATTTCTTAGCTTTTAATTTTTATTGGTGCAAGTATTGGAGAGCTTTGCCTTAGTCTTTAAGAACTAACAATATTTCCCCTAATTTCCAAATAAAGTACTGTTGGTTAAAGCATGATTTTAAAGGAAATGACCAGAGATGCTCCGATCAGCATTTTTGGGGCCGATTACCGATCACCAAGATCATGATCTGCCGATTGCCGATCGCAGAATGGCAGGGGAATGGGAATCTTTTATCTATGTATGTACGTTAGCATTAGTGCTAGCATTAGCATTATCATTAATGCTAACGAACGCTAACGTTGCTTCTAACTCTAACGTTAAGCCTTGTCTGGTAAGCCAATTGACTCCGTTTTGTGGCAAACAGTCACAAACCAAGAAATAAAACCTCTCTGAGTTCATCCCTATGAATTCCATAATTCTGAATTCTGTCTTTCCACCTCGTACTATCACTGATGCATTTAAACTACGTGAACCATACAGCACTCACAGTCGGCTGGTTGAGGGATGTTCTTGGCTTCGGCTGGACATCCCGTTGCTTGCTTCCACCTCGAAGGAATTCATCACAACATACATTGCAAACCGCTAACTATACGTCTTTGAAAAACTTCCAGAAGGGAGAACTCATGTTGCCACTGGTGAGCTCTGTTTTGCTGTTGCTCTGCTGTGCGCCGTGCTGCACGTGTGGAAAAAGTCGCGCGAGTAATTTACGTCAAGTGATCGGCTTTTTTGATCGCCGATCAAGCTATTTTTGGCCAATATCGGACGATCATGATCGGCGGCTGATCAATCTGAGCATCACTAGAAATGACAAAACATCTAAATAAGAGAAATAATGATTACAGGATTTGAGTAATTCAAAGAAAACAAATCTCCTGTTCACTCAAACTGGCAATAATTACCTTCCAACCGGTCAAGAGGAGAGTGTTAATTGCAGCAGTATTTTTTATAAATTTCCTCATTTAGATAAGATTTGACTTGGGTGATCACTGACCAGTAAGCAGAATGAGGTGCTTGTTTAGGAACTTGTTTTAGACACTGTCATGGAATGGTTGTCATACTCAAAGATACTGATTTAAAAATAAATTGCAGTGGTCTCTAATTTTTGTTCAGGAGCTGTATATAAAAAAAAATTAATTTTCTTCATCCTTTTCTCTGGTCTCTGTTCTGTAGGAGGTAGATGGTGCAGGTAAGCACTGGCTGCACATTTTAGAGCCGTACAGACGAGTGAAGGACGAAGACCCGATCATCCCATTTAGCGAGGGACCCATCATTTCCAAGTGGGGCGCTATTTCCCGTGCCTCTCGGACAGACTACCACACAACAGAACCCGTCCAGGCCACGGCTGCACAGGGCAGAACCAGCACCACACCCATCAACTTCAGAGGTTTGGCTCAAATCTGTCTGCTATAACCTGAACAGAGGAGTTTTTAGAACAGAGGAGTGCCTGTGTACTTTATGAACTTTGAGTATTGGGCCCTGCAGAGCAGAATTTGCAGTCTGCATCATTAAAGGGGTGCATTTTATTTGCTTAAATGTTTGACTTTTCCTTTTAAGAACATTTTCCTTTTAAAAAAGTTAAGCCAAAACATTTTTACTATTTGAAGCTAGCTTTGGTAAAGGAAAATAGCTTTTAAATTAGCATTGTGGAAACCACATGCATTAATCACACATTTGCCTCAGTGTCAAGTTATTGAGAACTCTCTAATAGACTTGCTTAAGTGGTTTGACACTGTATGACGCATCTATAAAAAAATTATGCAGAGGCTTCTAAGGCTAAACATTTTGCTTCTCCCTTTTCTAAGATTAATGTAGACTGAGGTGTGCTGATTTGAGCTGAAGGGAAAGCTGTGTAGATGTCATGTTTTGCTAAACTGTTCTATTTAAATTAAAGTAAGTAGAGAACGGTTTCAAGAGTTTTGTTTTGATTTAATGATGGTATAACATGCATTTTCTGGCATTCCTGCAGATTACGGCTCTCATATTGAGCAGGGCGACTGCCGGTGGGCGCCATGTGGTTTTGACTCAACCTGCTCCAGTTTTCTAGAGAGGTAATGGAGTCTTTTCATATGTGTAACTTAAGCGTGATCACTTGCTGTGTGTATCCAGAAAGGGAGTGCATGCACTAATTATAATGATCTTTCGAACTTATTGTGGCAAACCAAAACATAAGTACAGCATGTAGTCACATAGGTAAATGAAAGAACATTAAAGGCTCTTAATATTACAAATGTATGAAAAAAGGCATTCAAATAGACATTGCATAAACAAGATCTGATGTGTGCAAATGTAATAGAATAGTGTGTGTTGTAAAGGGCAGTGTGCTGGTTTTCTGTATAAATAACAGAGGTTCAGGGAAGTGGGGGAGGTAGAGTCAGGTGAGGTACAAAGTTCAGTTTGTGTTATAATAAACAGTTAGTTGTTGTGTTCTGGTTGAGTTTGAAGATAGAAGCTCCTCCTGAGTGATGCCACCATAGGGGTGTTGGCAACCTAGTGGGTAATAGGCTTGCCTGGGAACCCGATGACCACAATGTTTCAGGTTCAAACCCTCCACTTTCAACCATTCAACCCCACTTAACCCTCAGTTGCTCCAGGGGCATGTGTCTGTAACTAATGGTGGTGTGTAGCTCTAGATAAGGGCATCTGCCATAAAATAGCCGTGATGCATGGTTTTGCAATGCACCAACCAAAAATGTAAAAAATTCTGTTTATTGTTGAAAGATATTTGAATACATTCTCCAGAGCATGAGTTGCTTTGCATTATCTTTACTGTCCCCTCTTCCATGTCAGAAATGGTGTTTTCATGATTGTTTTTCCTCAGTGTTTTTCATCATTTAAATGTCAGTAGTGCACGTCCAAATCAATGCCTCACTGTTCATTTTAGACAACACAGCAGATGGATTTAAATCTTGTAACTTGCTTAAAATTGTCCCAGTCATGTGAAACAGGGTTGTCTGGATTTGTGTGTGTTTGGTGTCGGTGATGATTACTCATAGGGCAGATTCTGAGTGGGAGAACACCTGATTCTCTCACCTGATCTCAGCAATGAGTTTTTACAGTCTGAGAACACCAGACACAAAATGTTATGCTGTGCATGTTAATTTAAAGCACTGAGTAGACTGTGTGTATCTGTGTATCAGTGATCACAGACGCAGCTCCTTCAGCTGTCGCGGTAAACGGGCAGTGGACTTGCTGGTTCGAGATGGCGCTGAGAGTGAACCGGACCAGGACATCGAGTTGGAGCTTTCTGCTCTCAACATGGAGGAGTCCGAGCCTCAGGAGCACCAGCCTGAGGTATATCCCGCAGCACATGAACACTGCACACAGTGTGATTTTTTCTTTCTCTGCATTTAATCATTACCCAAGTGAAACGGCTTGCTGCCACCAAAAAAGGGTGCCCTGGGAGCAGTGTATGGGGATGGTACCTTGTTCAAGGGTACCTCAGTGATGACACTACCACTACCAACGCCCCAACTCCCATTTATTTAAAACGGCTCTTTCATTTGCTAGAGACCTAATCGTGGGCAGTTTCCGATACTTTAGCAGAACTACTTTTAAAATCCTGTACAGAGAGGATTGTGTAAGTTTCCTGTTAGCTTATATATTGACTGATTTGTTGTTTTTGCTTTGTTCTCTTCAGTTGCGGGCCGGAAATCACGTCTCCAATGTATTCAGCAATCCATCCACAAACTCCCAGGTTGACCAATCTGACCACATGGATACTCATTTGTTAAAGAAGATGGCCTTTAGGTAGGTGATTATTTCTGTTTTTTCTGCCTGTATGATGGTGGAAAATGCATAGCTGCTACAATCTCATTACAAATCATGCCGTTAAAATCTGATTAATGCTTTTGATTTAAGTTGCACTTGCTGTACTATATCACCAACTAACAAAATAAATTAACAAGCGTAATATGTATATATGCACACATACACACGTGTGTCCGTGTCGGGGGCTGTGACTTGGTGTGGTTCCGGGGGGCTTTTGCTTGCAGCATTAAGTCACAAATTAGGTATGCATTTGCGCTGTGAAGACTAAAAACCGGTGTGCATTTTGCGTATCACTTGGGTAAATTCGGACTCGCTGACCACTTATGTCAGTGTGTATAATATACATATACACAAGCAGTACTGCATAAAAGTCCTAGGCACCTGCAAAAATATTTCAGAACTGTTTAGATGTGCAGTGAATTTTTCACATGAATATATTACTAAATATACTGAATAAAACAGCAAAATCAATACAGTAACATTTAGTTTTTTTATGTTCAGTATGTCAATGTTCTTTATATATTTAGATATAGATATATAGATGTAGAAAGCGCTGCATTAGCCATGTGTAAAGAAGTTCTTTGTTTCATCTCTTTCATCTCATTCCAAGCTGTTTTATTGATACTTGTGTTTGTATAGCAGGAAGCCTCTCTTTCCTGGAGGCCAGAGCTCTGGAGGCCTCAGTGTGGGAAATGTGATGACGTCCAGCTCCGACAAAGCAGGACCAGGACAAGGGAAAGAAATGCTTTTGAACGGGAGCTGAGTCCCTGTCTTCATCGCTAAAAGCCCTCTGGATCAAAGGGTCATGCCATGAGGCCACAGTATTCTGTAATGGTCGCAGATCAAGCTGTCAGTTTTTTGTTGTTTTAGAGGCCTCGCCTCGCCAGCTTCATTTCTCCAGCAGACATCGTCTTTACCTTTTAGGATGTTCAGGGAAGGAATTTCTTCAGTGTGATTTACTGTATTTCATTAATTCCCAAGGAGACATTTGGGAATTCAAGTCATTTTTTTATGGCACATTACCTTTGTGCATATATATATATATATATAGCACATTAAATATGGCACTTTGTGCATTGGTATTTGTTGGGGAATGTTAGTGTTGCCACGATTATCCATAACTATGCTTTGAGTCTACAAAAATATTTGTATTTGTTTCAACTCTTATGAGCGGCAAGGGACTTTGAGTTCTATTTTTTTTGTCTTCATTTCATTTATTACTTATGCAAAGGTGTTTACGTTTACAACCCCATCTCAGGTCACCAAGCTGTCCGTGTCGCCCAGTCCAAACTCACCGGTGCCGCTCTTTAGCCCCTTAGAGGCTGCATTAACCTCGCGCGACAGCTCAGTAGTGAAACATAGTTAATGCAGCTGATTTGTTTGCTATGATAAGCAAGAACCTAACATTGCAGTTCCTGCCAGTAGGTTCCTATAGTTATAAACCCAATGTTTACAGTGTGTGTGTGTGGGGGGGGGGGGGGTGATGGGCCAGGTGCACAGTAGATACTGTGCATTGCAGATGATGTGTGCAGTAGTTACCACTGAATTAACATGCATGAAACGTGTGCTTCAGTGTTCGTTTTTTAGGTGCCTGTGAAGTGGTACAGTTTATTACAATAATTCGTTTTGTGTTTTTGCTACCTTTTGTGCAGGCCATCTGTTTTTGTGTTTAAGGGCTCTGTTATAGCAGCAACTGTCGTGACCAGATTACCGTGTCACTTTTGACCAGGCCTGCAGATAAATCTGACCCCAACTTCTGATCCAGCGTTACTTCTCGCTAGAGATTGACCACAGGAAGTTGTAGTTAAGCTCAGTATTGTTTTGCTTCAGAATAGGCAGAAAATGGAACTCAGGACACTTCTGTTTTCCCTTTTCCCCCCCACCTCTAGTTCCCTATTTTCAGCAGGCTTCTCACAGCAGCCTTCCCTCAGTTTGTTTCAGATTGAGCACACGCTGCTGTACTCTGCCTCCTTCTCACTATGAAAATTCTCTTAGATGCCTCCTTTTTTGTTTGAATGAAACATTGCTAACTTCCGTGAAGTTGTTTGTTGAGTATTTTGTATCAGGATTCTCTTTCCTTCCGCGTTTGTTCATTTGGTCATCAGAAAGCGATGCAGCCAGCTTTGTTAACCTGTTTTCTGCAGGCTTGTTTTAAGAGTTCAGTCCATCACAGGTTCAACTGAATATGGTATTCCGATTGATGACCCCTGCACCTCCCAAAACTGCAGTTATTTGTGCACATCATATTTTTTTTTCAACCTCCCCTGAGCGGATGACAAATTGAAAGAAAGATGTGTTGCAGTGCTTGAGATGTATCTCCTATTTATAATAGTATTTTTTTTTTTAATGTTTAATGCGGATGCAGTGGATGGAGGCAGAGGAGCTGCTGCCTGTGCACAAGAAGCTGTTTTCTACTTTTTACTGAAACTGTATTTTCATTCTTTACTGGTGAGAATTCAGTGCCTGGATGCCTTTGTTTTCAGTGCATTCTTAATTATAAGGGTGTCAGAAAAGGTTCTTTTGAGAAATGCTGTAGAAGAATCATTTGTAGTACCCTGAAGAACCTTTCGGTGTGCTTTTTTTTTTTTTTTTTTTAAGTGAATGAACTGAGTGTGATCATTTCAGGTGGTTTATGTCCTTTTTTGCTGCACTATATATATATATATATATTTTTTTTTTCACACACACACACTACCGGTAAAAAGTTTTAGAACACCCCAGTGTTTCAAGCTTTACTCAATTGAATTTCAAATAGTTCAGGCCCAATGAATAGCATGGAATGGTACAAAGGACAGTGCTGAACTGCGAGAGGTTTAAAACTTGTAAGGATACCCAGAAGCGGGAAATAATTCTGTAGCTCCATGCAGTTCCTC
>JBBPDE010068349.1:0-22003 GCA_037974605.1 Nannopetersius ansorgii
ACACACACACACACACACACACACACACACACACACACACACACACACACACACACACACACACACACACACGACTGGTAAACCTCTCACATTCTACCACTGACTGCAGGATGATTCATATCTATAGTGCACACCTATCAGTGCTGAGTGTCACAGAGTGAAACTTTATGGGGAAGAGGTCAACAGGAAATGTTCACATGTATGCAAACAGGGCTGAAAATAATCCCGTCCTGATAAGAGACCCCAAACAACCGGGCAGCTCCGAACCAAGAGGGTCGAAAATGGTGGAACAGTGTCTGTGTTGATGTCTGATATTTGACTTTTCCCAGATTATTAGACTTCTCCAGTGGTCATCTTTATCAGATGCTGTTTTCCAGGTGACAAACTATTTTTCAGAATGTGGGAAATAAACAAACATACAAACGGTCGGACACACAGTTCCACAGTTTCTGAGAAGTGAAACTGGCTGTGATCTTTTCCGCCAATGCAAACAATGCATTGTGAGTATGGGCTAGACAGTGTTTGTGTTCTGAAGAAGCCCCGCTGACAGGGCCTGTGGAGCTGCTGACAAACAGCTCCCTAAATCTGCTCTCACTCACTCAGAGATGTGCAAAAGCCCATGAGAAAACGGGCAAAGGCTGCCAGTGGTGTGTCCAGATGAAACCCTTTGGGGAGGGGAGATTTCGAGTTTAGCACATTCAGCAGTGCTGACAGTTTCTGCTCAGACAGTGTTGTGTTCAGGCTTCATCCCCATTATGGAACTCCATTTTGCAGGTGAATTTTTTTACATAAGCTATTCCAAAGCCATCTCATGAAGACTGTGAATGAACACAACATCAATGAACAAAAATATTCTCTGTTTTTCTTAGGATTCAAGATTCGTCACATAAACAATTTGTTGTATTTGTCATACAAGTACAACACGTACTTGGTGCGCATGAAGGTGCGCAAACCTGCGATTGTGTGCGTGAGGGTGCGCAGACCTGCGATTGTGTGCGTGAGTGTGCGCAGATGTGCAACAGTGCAAGAGAAGGTTCGTAGATGTGCGACGGTGCGCGTGAAGGTGCGTAGACGTGCGCCAGTGCGCATACCAGCAGCACACACACAGAGATGTTCGTCCTAAATTTCTGCCCGTCGGTCACCGTGATGATGGCGGTTTTTGAACTTGGACCACCATTTAGGAGCCACAGCTAAAGAAATCGCCACAATTATTTCATATTTGTCATCTTTCATCTGGGACTGAACTAAATTTAATTGAATGTAAGAGAACTGTGGAAAGGCTAAACCGAGGCAATTAAAGCATGCAGAAAAGAGTACTAACCAACTTTACACTGAAAGTAGCGATGGATAAAATAAGCCACTCTGTTTGACTCACTGGGGGACGGAGGTACAACAGTTTGGAATGGAAGCACAAAGCTGGAGCAGATGCAGTCTGCACTGGAATCAGGAGAGTGAGGGGTGGGGGAGGTCAGGGCTGGAATTCTCTGGTATGGGGAGGATTCCTCTACCATGGGAATGTGATGGCAAGGAGATGTTTGTGCAGCGAAAGCTTCTGGCCCAGTGGAGAGCAGCAGTAAGCTCAGCTGTCCAAATATGATTTCACATCCGAGACACAACTCCCTATACAGCACAGAGTCAAGAGAGGGAGAATGTCGGAGAGGCCACAACACTTTAGTCAGAACAAGCATGCTAGACAGTCTCAGAATCTGACAAGAGCCCAAATGTTTACTGCATCTGTCCCAAAGAACAGAAACAGCAAAGGCTCCTTTATTTCTCATTCTACTCCTTTCTTTCAGGGGAAAAGGCTGAAAAAAAGGAGTAGAAAGACACGTAAGGATGGTCACCTCACAAATTTTGGAGGACACTGCAGTCAAGTTTTTAACAGTCATAAATATACTATCTGTTTAAAAAATATCCAGAGTCAGCTACTGTATTGTACATTGCTGATATTGGGCTGTAGAACTGCGACCTCTGGGGTGATGGAGGTCCATCCGGTACCTTTGGGATGAGCTGCAACAGCCTAAAGTGAAGTGTAACTTGTGCAAGATGGAGATCCAGCCAGTTTCTTTGGGATGAGCTGGCGTGATCCAGAAGTAAATCACTTAACATCAGTCGTTGTCACTGAAAGCAACCAATCCCTCAATGCTCCAACATCTAGTGTCCCTACAAGAATAGAGGCTCTTCCTGCAAAAAAGAAAGAGGGGGACCAACTCCCTCCTATTAAAACACTTAATCCCAGAAAGCCCTGGAAGAGAAAGTGCCTACAGACTTGTGTACATGTGGTACAGCTCCAGTTACTGCAGCTGCCAAAATGATGTACTATAAGCTGGTAAATTCTCTTAGTAACTTCATTCTCAAAACCCACGACTGTAACTGGCATTCACATTTGCCATTTTACTCTCCATTTCAGACTTTTCCCCTACATGATGATTTCTGGCCGTTTTATTTATGCTGCTTTAAGTAACCCCCCCGTCAAAGGACATGAGCACATCACAGGATAATTACGCAACCAAGACGTCATTCGCTTTCCTGGTTATGTACCTGGTAATGTATGACCTGTACCCTCCTAATCATTACCCAAGATCCGTACTAGGAGTCATCCCAGCCAACTGCTGCGTCAGTCCTCCCAGGAATTCTGTCTGAACCTCTTCCTTGTTAATTAGATTTTTCATGTAAAACCACATACGTGAAGACATTCTCACTAACACAGTCAATTTCTCAATTGAATAAACATTAACCTAATAGATTCATCCATTACTGCGGATAAATGCAACTACCTATGATCTGATGATGTAAAGGGTAAAGGGGGCATTTGTCTGACACTCTTATCCAGAGCAAATACAATCATTAGGTACAGGGACAGTCCCTAAGGGTTAGGTGTCTTGCCTGTGAACCCCCATTTCTACCATTGTGTCCTTGTGCAAGTGTTTTACCCACTAGGCCACTACCAGAGCTGTAATAAGGAACGATTCACGATTTTGCATCATCCTTGTGCAGGGGGCCATGCCGATCTTCTCTGTACCATTTTTTTAGCACATGATGTGACTTTATATTAGACATGGCACGATACCACTTCATGTCCGATACTGATACCAATATTGTAAATTTGGATATTTGCCAATACGAACTAAATTTGATAATCAGCAAGTCTTTTTTTTTTTAAACAGAAAACAAAAAAATAATGGTTTCAATAAAAGTGTCTGGATACATTTTGTATACCTTAACACAAACACAAAAATCACAACTGTGATATAAGGGAGAATGGTATAGTAAGATGTCACATATGGGGTGTGGTTTGTGAAGAGCTTAACAAATTTATCATTTAGTGCAATTTTCACACATTTAGAGCTCTAAATCTAAATATTGCACTTTTACAAACAGCAACTCTAAATGTGGGATTTTAACGTACCACTTTTACAAAACGCTAGTTTGGCCACGCCCCATGATTACAATTTCCAACAGAAACTCTTAACACGTGATGCATTTTATCGTGTTATGCGCATCGCTACTCACGTTATGCTAATCACGTTAATTATTTTCCGTAATTTTTAACAAAGCGAATTACATTTTTTATTCCTTCCCAATTTCCGATCCAGTAATTTAGGTCAGGATCGGACCAATACCGATACAGCATATCGGATCAGCGCATCTCTACTTTATATGTTAACAAGAACTGTCAGATCAAACCATAAGCACTTGATAAGTACCTGAGGAGTTGAATCTGATTCGTGAGAAAACAGTGGATGTTGCTGTGTTACCTGCAGTAGGCTCACTATGCTGTACCTGAGTGGGCTATGGGTCAAACTCTAAGGCAGAGGGCTGCCATAGCAGGCGAGTAATAACGGTCACATCTTACGGTGTTGGTCAGCTGTCATTCGGCTGTGGCAGGATTGTGCTGATATGAAGAGGAGAGGCTTAATATAGCAGAGGCCTGCTGTCAAGGCCCCTAACATCATGTGTTCAGCATCTCTATAGTAACCAAGCAGGCTTTAGCCACGAGAGGCTGCGAGCTTCCAAGCCTGTGCGTGTAAGCAACAAGAAAGACAAGGCAGATGTTAAAACACACCTTCTGATCGTCACACACCATCCATTTTATCAGCTTCACTGACCACACGGGTACACTTTTTTGGTTTAATTACAAATAGCCACCCTTTACACCATTCACCCATGAACAGGAGCCCCACAGGACCAACACTGAGCAGATTTTATGAGGGTGGGGGGTCGTCCTGAGCAAAGCAGCGACATTTATATGGTAATGGAAGGTTAGTGTGTGTTCAGTGTCACTGCTGGGCTGAGAACAGTCCACCAACCAATAATATCCAGCCAACAGTGTCCTGTGGACAGAAACTGGCCACTGATAAAGAACCAGAAGCTAAATAACACAAAAAAGAATCTAATGAACATTCATCTGTAAAATAAATTAACGGATTAGAGGAGTCTGTTATCAGTAATATCTACACCCTTGAGGTCCAGACCACTGGCCCCCAATCTTTTTCGTACCATGGACAATGTAAAACAATATACGGGGAATGGCGTTCAGAATAACGCAGATTTTATTTTTTCTGAGAACCGAACTGCATTACCACCACCAGTCCAGCGGCGGCAGTAATACACTGAAAAGTTGTCAACAGCCATAAAAAGAAGAAACCTGCTGCTGATTCCGATTATTGATTTACATTTTCTTTAAGGGTAATGCATTAAATTGAGTTTAACACAAAATTAAAGTGTTCTGGGAGCATATTTGGGGGCATATTTAGCATTTACACTGTAAAAACAAGCATTTTTTTTTTTACCAAAACACAATGTGTTTTTTTCACTACACGCGGATACTCTTGGAGCGTAACCCCCACAAAAAGAGGGGGAATACCGTACAACAAAAAACAGTTTGTTTTTCCACTCATTTTTGCCAAAAAAAGGTTACTATATCACGTTACCTAGACAAGCGTTTTTTTTTTAATAAAGGATATTTCAGACTCTGATAAATCTGATAAGTCTTTATGTGCGCCCCGGTACCAAATGACTCACGGACCAATACCAGTGGTGGGGGGGGGACCTCTGATCTAGACAATCAGTGTAGATATCTACAACAAGGTTTTATTTCAAGTCCCTTTAGACCATTTATATCTGTCCAGTTTGTCCATAGAATTGACCAAGTGTGACCAGAACCAGATATTTCTGAATTATTAGGAAGAAGAAAGAGTTTCGCTTCAATAGCGATGACAATCAAACCTCAACATGCAAATTCTAACTGGTATTTTCAGACAGTACAAGAAAAATATAGGAAAATGAAAACTGACTTAAACAAATAGTGACGAAATCTAACACATTCAGTTCATCTCCCATTAATACAATATGCACAAGAGCAGCGTAGTCTTATCCATGCCTGTAGGTGAGTAGAAAAGTGGGTCATTCACATACTCTCTCTCCCCCACTCTCTCTCTCTCTCTCACACACACACACACACACACACACACACTTTCGTGTCCCTCTGCTGCCGTTTCCCTTAACAGTCTCTAACTAACCCTGTCAGATCACCAGAGGAGAGTAGCGCTGACCTCTTCTGCACAGGGAACTGCTGCGTCATCTGACCTCACGAGCCCTCCTGCTACCGCCCCTTGCTCAGTTTTGCCGGGACACAGTTCAGCAAGTGCTCTTTTTTTGAGTAAAAGTTCAAGTAAACTGGTTGGATCACATTAGCCCATCCCTTCCTCACTCTCTTAATTGAATGGCTCATGGAAGTCTACCTCAGCCGTAGCCGATCGGGACTTCAGAGCCGCATCTTTAGTTATAACGACTAAATGCAAATAAATGTGACGCCTAAAATAATACATATTGCAATTTGTTCAAAATGCAATGGTGATCCATTCAATATCTGTTCATCTTCCATTTTGCTTGAATTCTACAAAAAAATCTAAAATTAAGTATTTCCATTACAATATTAGTCTACATCACATTATGTTGCTATAGAAGAGGTTATTGTAGCCACCCTGTTATCCTTAACCAGGGCTGTGGCAGATGTTGGAGTCAATACCAGCAATCAAAGCACCGAAACACCCAGAACAGGTCAAGACACAAACCCTGGACAGAGTCTTGGCCGAGCTACTAGACTTGCAGGATGAAGAAATGTTACACATTTCACCCAACATGATCCTTCAATGCATAACAACAAGCCAAAGTTCAATACAGAGCAATTTAACATTAGAGGTTTGGTGGGATAACCAATGCAACACAATAATATAAAGGTTTCATCGTTGCCATAAAATCTCTCCTAATCAAACTGGAGTCTGCTATTATCATTATTGTTTTCCTCCCAGCAGGTGTCAAGAGTCTGACAACAAAACAAGACAAAAGGACAGCAGCTAAGCCACTCAAGCAGAAGAGGCGTAGTCTATTGTTAATTGTCTTTCAGGAACGATGCCCCTCCTCAAGATCTTAACTGGCTAGCAGCTTTTCTCCAAACTAGCGCTGAGAAAACTGCAAGGAAACCCTGAATATTACAAAAGTGAAGGTTCTAAGGTTGCATGCTGTTCCGAATCAGGCAGCATAACCTGTAGTAGTTTATTCCAGTAATTCTGACATATTCAGATACAAGATATCAGCCTGCAGTCAATATATCAGTGATAAAAAAAAACTGTTACAGAAGGTGAACACATTTGTTAATACAGTTCTTGCACTCCACTGTACAAAAATGCTTTAATAATGCGAATTTGAGAGCTTAAAGGAAGATTTTCTTTCCAAATCCAGGTACAGTTTCCATTTTCTGCATTTTATAAATGTTTATGATCCGACATTTACAGACTTGCACGTGGCAGATATTGACATGGGCTTACAAATCCCACTTCAGTGAATCTGACATTAGAACTGCACACAGTAACTGACCATCTGGCTTAAAGGTGCTCATGCATGCACTGGTGCACATTCAGTCATCAGTGTTTGGCATCTTCATTTTTAACTCAGTTAAAAAAAGTATTAGTATTTTGAGTGCAACAGTGTGATGACTCTGGTCAAGTTAATCAATAATCCATCTTTAGAGTTATAATGCCGTACTCACTACATTTCACATAACTGTTACCCTCAACAATACTAGCAATACCCTCAAAAATAGTAGACTTATAGGAGAAGGAGAAAATGTTCGTACTGGAAGTTAACATAAAAAGCTTCCCCCAAGAAACTGAGGCATTTTTATTCCTCAATTCACCATGAATTTTTATAGTAAAAAGTCAAAAATTGTGAAACAGTGAAAAAAATGAAAAAGCTTTTTTCTATATACAAGGTTTTGTTCAGGCAGTGACAATATTTATCGCACAAACTATAATCATCAGTCACTTCTGGATAGTGTATCTCTACACGAAGTGATGAATAAAGTCACCTAGAAGTTCTGATGGCTTCCCTTCATTAGAACTTGATCAAACACTCCAGTTCAACCCAAGACCTATTAACACATATTGGGTAGACGTATTTGGCAAAGCCAGGTGTTTGGGAGAACGCTTCCCATTCACTTTCCCTACCCACATACTTTCCCCTCCCGCCTGAAAGAGAGGGCAGGCAACAAACTCCCCCCCTCTGTATTCCCCCTTCTGATTCCTAGCCTCAAGGGTGGGAGAATTGGTTCAAAGACAGTCTTGGGTCTTTTCATGCGCCAGAATGAAATGAATGGGATGAATAATACAGTGAAGGATAAGTGAGCTGTGAACGATGCACCACAAGAGCAGTGTGGGAAGATGGAAGAGGGGCAACAAGTGGTTGGAGCTGCTGAAGTTTAAGAACTGTTCCAAAATGTTTTCAAAAGGGCTAAATATATCATACTGTGGATCGGATCAGTGCTTGTAAGTCCTTGCCCAGAAAACAGTTTGAGCTACCTTATATGGACAAAAATACATGTATTTGGATTTGATTGTGATGTATCTTGCAATTTGTTAAAAATGTTTTCGCGATTCAGTGAGTGACATCCTTTCAACATCAGTTCATGGTGTTTTGCTTGAAGTCTTGTTTACAAAGTCAAAACGTTTAGAATTAACCAAAAGTATTTAGTTGTTACCGTATTTGTCAACACTGTATAAATCTGTTGCTATAGAAGAGGGTATTATAGCCTCTCGTTTTTGAGTTGTAATTAATATTGGAGAAATATTCTCAGCGTTTGTTTTCTATTAATTTCGTTAGTTCACCTTTTTTCAGCCACAGAAAGCAGCCGCCAGGGTGACACACGAACTAAACTGAGCTCATTCGCAGCTATAAAATGTTGAGTGTAGGTTTGAGGAGTATTTGGAGCTATACAAGTCTCACCCACTGCCACAATTCATCACAACGAAAAAAAACAATTGGGTTTCGTGGTGATGATTAAGAAACGATACACTTTGCAACCCTGCACAGAACTAAGCAAGCGCTAGAACCAAATAGTCTGGGCATGATGAACAAAAACAGACTTGTCTGCTGCTTTTGGTTCAGAAAGCGCTTCCTCCGTCTCCATCACCTCCATACAGTCGTGTAAATTTTTTGGTTTTGTTCCTCAGCCTCCCACTGGCCTTCAACCTTTCATGAACAAAGCAAGCCTTGGCCTTCCTATTGAGCCAATGTTTCTCAAAGCCCCAGAAAAACCCACCACCCCACCCCAACCGACACTTCCCCAAGCATCATCGTTAAAGAACCCACCCATCCCCCACTTCTCTGAAGGCTCTCATTCACCACTCAACCACTACAGACTCCATAGTCCTGAACTTCTCACAGCAGCTTCTGTGATGCAACTTATTGCAATCAAACACAAACACCTCACTAGCCATTGCTCAAGGGCTGGAACTGGGGACCTCTGGCCTAGAATGAGTCAGGAGGCTTCAAGGGGGGGAGTGGACAGGGTTTGAGGGAAGGGGGGGGGTGTACAGGGTTTGAGGGAAGGGGGGGGTACAACCAGAGTAGCTGTTGTTGGGTAATTACGGGGTCAAATTTAGCATGGGCATTCCTGACGAGGGTCTCTTAGAAACTGTGCTCCCACAGTGGCATGACCCCCCCAATGCTAAACACTCTGTCCTCCTTTCTATGGAGGAGCAGGAAAGACAGGGAGTCACAGACAGAATACTAAACACTCCCTCCGTCCCAGCTGGGGTGACACGAGAGAGAGGGAGGGAGGGAGGAGGAAACGGGAGGGAAATGGAGATGAAGGAACAACAGAGGAAACCCAATAATCAGAGGTGAAGAATAAGAACAGTTCGACAAGGTGAAAGTCTGCAAACGAGTGACCAAGAAGTGGAAGCAAAAGGAAGAACAAGAGTGTGGTTTGGCACAGAGTAACCAGCTGACGTGGTTGTTGTGTAGGGTTTGGGGGGGTTAGGCTTGGGGGGGTTAGTGGTTCGCTACATGAATCATGGTGGCCACTTGTGCTAGTAAAGCTCTATCCGGGCAGGAGTTCAAAGCAGCTGTTTCTATAGGAGAGGCTCAGGAGCTCATGCTTAAAGCACCGCCTTGTATTCATCCGAATGAAAAACTACAGCCTTGTCCCAGTTGCACACTAAACAGATTGAGTATATGGTATATTAATGAGTGTCGAAGCTGAACATCCAACATGCGCAGATTCAAGTATGGTCCAACTAAGAAGACTATTTGTTGATCTGGCAACATCCCAGGGCATTTATTTCCATCACCAAGATTTGGAATGAGTAGAAACCCACAAACCTGAAACTGACTAATGATAAGCACAAAACATCACAGTTAAATGTAGAATAAATGATTTATTTCTGGACCGAAAAAAGTGCTTGTTTTTTCCCCACACGTGCCAGTGTAGTGCTAATGTAGGGATTTAATTGGTATTCCCAACAAAAGTATATCCTGGTGATTAGCTTTAGACATCAACAAAGCCCAATTCAGAGGTAAATCCAAGGTCACTGTTTAATATCATGCATGTTGGCATAGCAACATCTTTTTTTTTCTTTGCACTACGGCACAGTTCAGATTTTGCAGTACATATTTTGCACAGTTGGGGTGCTTTCACGCTTATTTTGTTTGGTCCAGATCTTCAGACTATTCAGTTTGGACCCAAAAAAAAGCATTTGTGGAAGGTGTTTCTGACCACGGTCCAGATCAGAGGACCACAGTTGGTTGGGATGGATGGTTAAGACTTTTATTTACATAAAAACTGACTTTCTTAGAGGACATGAGAGAGATGATACAAAAGGACACAAGAGCAGTGCCCTCTGAGGATAAAAAAACTGTATACTGGCAAACAGACAACAAAATTTAAAAAACAACGCAATAACAGTACAGTAATCCCCCAGTTTTACGCGGATTAGGAGTCACGCATTGTTTAACTACGCTCATAGTTTAACCTAGCTGTGGTGTCCCAATACTTTTGTCCCACAACCTTTCGAGTTGCATATCTCAGCGGGGAAAGCACTCAGACACTTCAAACTCCACAGGTCGGTAGATCTCCAGGAGACCTTTCCAACGAGCCCTCGTTTGTTTTATTAGCCCGAGCAGATCAGGGGTTATTGTTCGAAAACCATGAGCTGGAGTGCATTCAGAGGCGCAGCTGTTGTTAAAACGTGATCGGGGTGTAAACTTTTGTCCCGCAACCTTCCACAGGGAATTTAAATTCAAATATGGGTTTATCATTACATTTTTAAAATGAAGAATAATGCATTCAACTGAGTTTAAAATAACATTCAAGTGTTCTGGGAGCAGATTTGGGGCATATTTAGGGTTTACACTATAAAAATAGGCATTTTTATTTACCAAAACACAACAATGCTTTTTGGAAGGTAACCCTTGTGAAAAGTGGGGGAAATTACTGTATATTGGCAAAGGAGATTTCCTTTAACCCACTGAATTAAAAACACCATCCAACAAACACCCATCTACAAATCAATCTACACCCAGAACCGGCCACATACATTTACTTCATTTATCAGATGCTTTAATCCAAAGAGTCTTCCATTCCCTACCTACAGGGGGCAGTCTCCCTGGAGAAACTTGGGGATATGGGTCTTCCTCAGTATCCCAGTGGTGGTGCTGAAGGTAGGATTCAAACTCATGACCTCTTGGTCCAGAGGTCCTACCCAATGACCCACACCCACCCCTCAAGTGATGACTCAAGGTGAGTTATGTTCTTCAGTTTGCTTGGAAAATTACAACATGAAATGCAACTAAACTGATCAAATGTACATACTGTTACAAAAACATGGACATTGGTTCGAATCTTGCTCCAAACTTCAAAAAGTGAAAATGCCTTCACTTGGTAAGTATACTTACTATCAAACCGAAGCTCTGTTAATGATGTGAGACAGTATAATGGAGTTCCCAGGAGAAGCAGAATCGTCCAAAACACACCAACACGTCTAACACAACCAAAAGGGAGAATCGTGGAGCGTAATCTGGAATTTGGTCATTTCCAAATGGCAGTAAACGTCTGCTGTTTAGCAACTGTGGGCGACGAAGAGCAGGAATAGTACAAGGTCTAGAAGTAAACCACAGCTATCTCTGCTGTCCATGGCGCAGAAGAAACTGGCCGTGGGTTTGTGGGAGGTGTTGTCGTGGCAACACGGATCTAAAGAGACAGACTACTTTATAGCGCAGTCCAATTCAGGCTCGTCGTACACTGCTTCGTTTTCATAAGCTTGCTGCTGGCTCCACGTGTGTTTGGCCTCTCAAGCCTCCAGGACATGAATCACAATACAGAAGGATTGAGCGGCTCTGACTCACGCGACAGTGGCTACAAAAAACTCTTACAATAAAAAGACTACCCAGCACCACAAAGAGCAAGAAAGGTTCATCTTCCAAGCCTAGAATCCAGAAACACCTCAGAAATTCGGTGGCGTGCATGTTTCACTGTGACTGCCAGCGTTCACCATGAACCAGGAACAGATTTATGTCCATCATGGCTGCAGAACTGCCCTGAGAGAAGGAAAAATATTATCAAATAAGAAAAGGCCTGATGTTTCCTCAGAGTAATCAGTCCAGGCTAGGTGTGTCCTCACACATGATTCACCTTGTTAGATCAGGCACATTTTTGAATACTAAGCATGATTCATTCTTCGTTTCGGCAAACTTTCAAAGCGCAGTGACACACGCTCCTCTTTTAATTACGCCACTGTAGGGAAAAATCCTCCTAGCCAATGCTTTGACTCTTTCATCCACCTTTAATCGAGATCAGCCAGCGCACTTCCAAGAGTCAGAAGTGCACTGCTACAGATTCTTTCATTTAATGATGGAAACTGACATATTTTCATTTGTTGTGGTTCAGTCAACAACTTTTTAAATGTTTAACAAGAACAAAGCCAACATGAATGGAGAGTAAAAACCTGTGGTGCGTTTGACTGGAAGTATAAACTAAGGACTATGCACAATTCAGCACCTTTTTTATTCTGAACTATACACTTCTTACTTTGAAATAATTAAGCAATTTATGCCAACAGCGGTTTATATGAAGGCATACACCGAGCAATGCTAAAATTTATTATAATTAATTACAATTCTCTGTAGATGCAAAAAAACCTGTAGATTCTATGCATTTATAAAACAAATGCTTTTGCTTTAATAATATGTAGAAATCCCATTGAAGATTTCATGCAGCACTGAATCATTTCCTAAAGAAGAGCAATCGAAATGAGTCATTCTGAGGTTTTCACCCGAAGTATATTGAAATGGCCACGCCCATCCCCGTTCCCACAGGGGCCTAGAACACACTCTGTGAGAGATAGAGCGCACGAGTGAGGGAGCGAGGAGAGATGAGGGTTGATGAGGCGTGAGGGTGGTTCATTGGCTAAATCTGCCCTGACTGCTGCCCGAGGGAGTGCCCCGAGGCCCGCGCTCCCAGGGGCCAGGCCGGCACGGCTGGGAACGAGGTCAAAGATACAGCTGGGCCTCCTAACAAACTCTCAACCAGTTCCTAAAGGACCATTACAAGGCCATCACAGCCTACCTGACTCTTTGGAAGTTGCAAAACATCAAAAGCAACCCACAGACAGAGGAACGAATAGTGTATGAGTAAAATGTAGAGCTAGGCCTTGACATTTTAGCTGCCACATTTCATTTATGGTAACAACTTACACCTATTTACAATAAAACTGCCTTTTTTGTGAAAGTATTTAAGTACTAGAAGTACCTTAAAGTGGCCAAACTGGCTGAATAGCTCCCAAATGACAAGCTCAGACACTCTTTACCACTGCTGCTTTCGCAAGCCCATTTCTCTGTAAACGTAGGTAAAATAGGGCAGTTACTCAACAAACTGGCTTTTCTTTACATACTTTATACTGTTAATTGCTTAAGTTAGTGATGAGGCAGAACATTTAGAAGAGTACTCTAACTGTTCTTGGGCAACTACAGCACAGGGACGGACATTTAAAGCAAAAATAGTATTCAATTATTCCTAAACTATTACTTCTGCTGTATAACGGCTGTAAGACAAACAGATTTTAGGTGCATTATCCCCAACTTCTATAACGACTCACTGGTCAAAATACTGCTAAATATGTTCAGATGATTTCAACTCGAATTATGTAATGAATATTCAAACATTCAAAACTCATGGGCCATCCTTAGGACAGCAGTGTTTTCTTAACTCATGAACTATCAAGTCTCTTGTGTCTGAAAGAGATGAACCACACATTTTTACAAAATATAAATTTTTCTCATGACCTTTATGCACCCATGACAATTTTGTTACTGTGGCTTTAGGCTTTAAACCTGCCTGCTGCTAGGAGATCTATAAACCCTGTAGCTTTGGCTTTAAATGATCAGGTATTCATGCAAGTCTTAAGAATAGAAAGAGAACCTAATAAACAAATAACACCAAGAATTCTATCATTTTGCATTCATTTGAAGGACAAACCGAGTCTTTGTTAGAAGAGTATGTGAACCTCTGGAACGATCAGGGGATAATTTGGGTCAGGAGGTCCAACCAATTGGACGCCAATAAAGAGTGGGTGTGGGTGACCCTGAGTGAGCCTTCACTAACGAAGTCAAGTCTTGACCCTATTTTTGAATGTCATGCCTCCGTCTAAGGAGGTTTCAGAGGATTTGTCAAAGCTTGATTTTGTGGATGTGACGATACATTTTGATTTGAAGCATTCTATTAATTACGACATACTTCAACCTCTAGTATAGTTAATAGATTAGGTCACAACTGAACACAGTCATGACATTTCTTCATTCAAATTTTGTCCAAAATATCATGAGAATATTTAATTGAAGCAAGTATCAGGAGTTAAAACGTGTCCAGAGATTATCGCTACACGCCTAACTGAAATGTATGTTCTCCACTGACTGGTACCAGCTCGGTCCGGTTCTACTGTTTGGTTTCGGACCTACAGTTTTCCACTACATCTGGTTGCTATAGCAACCAAACATTCTGAGCAGCAGCCCGAGCGAAGCGCTCTAAGCTGAGGTAAACAACCTGGCATCATTACAATCGCCAGCATGAATGAAATCAGAGGAGTTTTATTTCTTATCCTTGACTGAACTCTGCTGCCCCTCTAAAATTCCTGAGACCACCTGGATGAGCCAGAAGACCACTGAAAGAATGTTGGCCAGACTGATGTGGCAAAAATAGAACTTAAATGAGAATATTTGGCGAAAAACCTGAAGGCTGCTTTTCAGCACAGGGACCTTGTTCCAAAAATCGCTGAAGCAGTCCTGCAAGGAGTAACAGGCCAAAATTCCTGCAAGTCAACATCCGGGACTGATCAAAAGCTACGAGGAGGGGTGGAGGGATGGGACGTGTCACACCAGTTACTGAAAGCCGGGGCTCAGATCACTTTGTTCTATAAATGAATGACTTCTGTTCTGATTGGCTGTACTGCATTGTGTACTACATTGTGTTTGATTATTGGAAGAATGTTCTGGGACATTCATTGAAATGATCTTTTAGCTTCCTTGAACTGTTTCCCTAGAACTAATGGGAGCAGCTGGAGGCCTGGTGGTTAGGGAGTTGCCCTTGTGATCGGAATATCTTGGGTCTGAATCCCAGGACTGCTAGTGGCACCACTGATGTGCACTTGAGGAAGGTACAGTCTCCACATACGGCTCCCTGGGTGCTCTCATCAGCTGCCCAATGCTTCACTGGATAAATTTCACACTATGTGTTGTGTGACAAATCTTACACTAATTAGAAATGTAAAAGTAAAAAAAAAAAATGATATACTATTGCTGTTTTTACAGGCAGCACGGAAATGAGTTTTTAAAGTCTGTAAAGTGCTGTTTGGGGTTTATCACATTTTTTCACAATCACATTTACGGCATTTATCAGACGCTTTTATCCAAAGCGACTTCCATTTCTTATCTACAGAGGACAGTCTCCCTGGAGAAACCTGGGGTTAAGGGTCTTGCTCAGGGACCCAGTGGTGGTGCTGAAGGTAGGATTTGAACCTATGACCTCTTGGTCCAGAGGCAAGTATCCTACTACTAGGCCTCCACCACCCCCACCCCTTATCATTATATTGCCCCTTAAAAATCTCATACATTGTTGGATTTGTGCTCCATTTGCGTTTTTGTGAAAAGACATGAGAGAGATACTGTTTTGTGCACGCCCAAGATCCGGTTTCCCCAAACGCATCCTAGCATCTTAATTGTCGGGGACAGCGTTCAAAGTGATGGCCTTGAGTCTCAGGACGGTGTTTGTGATGCGCTGCTTTTGGGGCAGGTCGGCTCAGATTGTGACAAATAACAGTTATAAAGGAGCACGTTAAGGGAGACTATCGAGTCCCGGCTCCTTTAGGACCTGAAATATAGGCGGCTACATCAATCGAGTGCACAATAAGACGCAGTGGTCTTGTCTTGTGCATCTGCAGGAGCCTTTTGGGTTTACGGGGGAGAAAAGCAATCAGGAGAAAATGGCTTTGGAGCACACGACCCTGCCAGTAAACAGGAAGCAGGAGAGATAAAAAAGATGGAAGCAAAGCCGGGGGCCATTCTGCAGCCCTGCGCCCTTACACTCACTCGGTCTGCCTCCCTCACTTCATTTAGCATTCAGGAGTTCTTTATGTAATTGCGACTGCCCAAGCGCTGACAGCCGGTGGAGAGGAGGGGGTTACGTAACATCTGTTTCCGACACGAGCGGCATATTTTCTGAGGATGGGTCTACGCGATGTCTCCCCAAATTAGCATATTGATAGTCTCAGGGTAACACAGACGTCACCACCTTAATTGCTGCTGGGTGGGCTCGCTGGATTTGAGCTGAAAATCATAACTCGCAGCCGAGGCCGCAGTTGTGAGCGATCCCTAATTAGCCTATTTATCAGGGGGAGGGCGCAGAAACACAACCCTCAGTGGGCTTTTGTGTATCAGCTTTTGCAAACAAAGCCACGGAGTGAATATTTCCAAAAGGGCAGAAAATCACCAGGAAAACGGCTCTTCTTTTATTCGCAGGCCTACTTTTCCAGAAGTCGAATGAGCCCACAAAGATTAATAGGGTACTTAGTGAAGCATTAGAGTCAGGGCTGTATTGATCCGCACTCAAACGACCGCCAACTTCAAGAGAACGGAGCCAACACTCCAAAATAGCCTCGCCACTCCATGGAACGGCGGGATCCGGGACGGCTTACAAACGCTCGTGGCCAGAAACACCTCCTGCTCTGACAGTACCGTGATGCTGTGCCGGTAATTAAACACCTTGATCACCCACGGCTGCACCTAACTCATCCAGGAAGCCTGGAAGAAATTAACAGCACCAGCAGGAACCAGATTTAAAGTAGGTTTGAGGAAATCACGGACAGCGAGGTCCTGGTACAAGCCGACTGATCAAACGTGTGAATGTAAGACAGCATAGTCTCACCTAGCTCAAAAGAACCTCATGCACTGATGAATACAATGTATCAGTGAATAAAATTCTACCAATCAGGATTAGCAGATTACAGATTTAAAGGGCCCATGTCCTTTAAAACTGAATGAACCTTTCCAGGCAGAGGAGTATTGTAGCTTTGCCATAGTTTGAAAACGTACTGTTCACTTTCCAGTGTAACAACAGACTGTTTTAATTCACTGTTTTTGTGAGGTCACAAAAACCAATATGTTTACATATATCTGCCTGCTCAGACTACAACAGCCCATTACAACTGAGTAAATCAGCTTGGTCTGCTTTTTGAATGAAGCACAATACAGGTCAGACAATCAGGACAGAGCTAGTTTACATACATCAGTCTGGAAGATGTAGAAATAATAAAGTGTATGATATCGGCCCTTTAGAGGCAAACCACTGGCTAAAATTTGAGTAAATTTATGCCAATTTATCTCTGAATAGTTGGAAGCGGTAGGACTGTTAGGACGACCCATCCGTGTCTGGAAAGTGGGAGTTTAGAGTGAAAAATGTAATGTTTTTTAACCAAAAATCAGCTACAAATAGGTTGAAACTGGACAGAAAAGCCTCACTATCTGTACGTTTTACAACTAAAACACAGATCAGCATGGAAGACCTAATCTACCAATAGACACTGCCATACAAGAACACACCGTTTCCCTTTAGACCTGAAACAAACCTGGGTAGTGAATACACAGATTTCTGAACTTTTATTTACTCCATCGCCTATTCCAATACAGTATCGAATAAGTGACACTGGAAATCCCAGGGAAGCGCCAACTAAACTGGTATTGTTAATGGAAAACTCAATCACTTCTATTTCTTTAAGAAACTCTAAAATATTTTATTGAAACTTGTTCAAATGGGACAAAATATACTCAATAAGCTGTTGAAATATAGCGGCTCTCTCTGGTATAGCACGTGGGAAACACAAAAAACAAATAATCGCAAAAACCTAACAAGAAAACAAAGCTCGCAGGTGACAGGATAGCTTGGCCAAAACACTTTAGTCGTTTTAATTACATGACAGAGTTTGGAGTGACAGCTGTTCTTCCCGTGAGTTCATTGTGTCTTGAGGACAGGCTAATTATTGGGTTATGGGCATCCAACGCCCTCAACTGAAGTCCCTCAAACCACTTACAGGTTCGGATTTCTCAAGAGTGGTACTTGCAGCAGTGCTGCCGTTGGGATTGGGTCAATATTACCTTTTTTAAAAATGCTGAATCAGATATAAATAAGAAAGAATTAATCCAATCCAACCCAATCCTGTAGCGGATCTAGCTTGTAGCAGCACACACTCACACTGCATGCCATGTTGTCGGCCGTGTGTTTCTTCCTGTGGGGTGTTAGGGTGAGCAGTTTGAGTGTGGTAACCTACTTTTGGTAAAACTCATTCACGAGGCTGCAGAGAGCACATGGGGCCTTGGCGACAGTGTGGTGCGAGTTAGTGGGCGTCAGACTGCTGACCGCTCGCAGGCTTCGTTGACTAACTGAGCCCTCGCGGTCACACTGAGCTTTCCCACGAAGAACATGCCGCATGCTTGAGCGGACTGAGTGGGTTTGTCATTCGGGCTTGTTCATATCCAGTGGAACCGGCTGCTCTGCTGTTCCCAGGGCAAACATTCGTCCATCTCTTGGACCCCTTCCCAGAGAACTCGCCTACCTGGCAACACCGGAGCACTTTCAAAACGAAATGATCCCCATCACAAGTGAACCGTGCTGAAGCTGTCAGGTACTATGATGCTTAGACCCTCAACACCATGCCATGTTTCAGTGGAGCGCTCTACTAAAAACTTCTTAAAACTACAGACAGGAGCATGCACTCATTCAAATCAACCTCACAGCCTTAGGAGTGGCCAGTGCCTTTGTTACTACAGGTGTTTGGTCTTAGCAAGAGCATCATAAACAAAGGGCGTGGACCCAGAAGTGGACAGAAACCAACTTTCAATGAATCCTCTCACGAGAGAGACACAAATACAGGAATTTCTGAAGAATATTAGCAGATGGGGTCCTATACGTTTCTACACCAGTAGACTACCATCACAGCCCTATAGCATTATTGTAAGAGGTGAGCAATATTATAGAGTACAAGAGAAGAGGCATATTTTAGTTTCTTAGATCTCAGATCTAGTGGAGATGTAGATCTTTTTGTAAGGATCCCCATCATCTGGGGCTGCCAGTGAGTGAACAATGCGCGCGCACACACACACACACACACACACACACACACACACACACACACACACACACACACACACCACTCCTCGTGCATGTGTGTGAAGGGAGGGGCACACACCGAAGATCACTGCCTTTGGGTTAGACTTCATCACCCCATAAGGACAATAGCATTTTGTCAAAAGGGTGACAGCCAGGGTCTGGAGAACTTAAGAGGAACCACCAGAGCCAAGTCAGAGTGTGGGGGGGCGTTAAAAATCCACCAAGCTGTGGCTACAAAATCAAGTTGAAAGCTGAAGAGCAACTCATGATCCTGTCCCTCACCAAAAGGCGTCGAGGGGGAGGAGAAGATGGCTGGCCAGCATGAACTTACCACCATTCCGAGATCCAGAGGGCCGGGCTGGGGTCTGAGAGGGACCTCCGTTTTCAGATCTGACTCCCAGCGTTTGCTTTTGGTTCCTCGAGCTGCTGCTCCACCTCCTCCTCCACCTCCTTCTTCTCCTTCTTCTCCTCTGGATGGCCACATCAATCGACCTCCTGCTCACATGACGGAACTTGCACTCGCGTGCTCATCTCCAGAGAAGGAGGAGCTGGACCAAGGCTGGAGACCTACGGCGCTTCAGACAAGAGGAGGGAGGAGGAGGAGGAGGAGATACCAGACCAGTTCCCTGGTTCCAGGGTTCACGGCTGCATGATGATCACCAGGAGCTCCAGCACCGCCCCCTTTCTCAAAGCGAGCCCTCGTAGATCACGATCTGTGTGAAAGACACCCGAATAAGAGCCTCAGGAGGTCCAAAGTGCTCGACAAGACGCCTCCAGAGCATGTGTGCCCTCACATCTTCACCATCTCCACGCCTCAGCCAATCAGGAGCCACCTCGGGATTCTTCAGCCCGCCCCGAAAAGGACCTCCCACGCAGGGCCAGAGGGGTGTTCGAGGTCCACGAGCTCGCAATGGAAGAACAGTGACAGCCCGGAGCAACAAGTACGACTCAAAACGGAGCTATGATCACTGTCCAGAGACACCGACTCGGTCAGATTTCTGTCTCTTCTCGCTGGCTTCGGAATCGCCAGGTTTTCCCGAGTCCCCTCCCCCGTTCTTCCTGAGTGGGATGGTCCAGTGAAGAGCCCGGGCGGACAAAAGAGTGCGAGGCGCGCGCCGCTCCTTCACGAGGCGGAGAGAGGAGGTTCACAGAGCCGATTCTTATTAAACCGAGTCGATGAATCATTCAAAAGTGAAGTGAAACTCACCGTAACCCTCAACAATACACAAACAACAGAGAAGCAGACACACACACACACACACACAGGCAGAAGTCTAAACTTTAGAAATTCCAGAGAGAAAGTATCCACGCCTTTAATACAATCTGGTGTATTAAATGTACACCAGCTGCTAAAACATTATTATGTGCAAAATCATATGCCGTTCTCTAAATGGTGCTAAATCACTTATTTACTTGCATTATGTGCGATTGTCTTCATGTGAAATATTACTACTTTGTCAATACTTTCTTTACTTAATATATTTTGTCACCACATAAGCAATTTCCTCCGGGATCAATGAAGTCTGATTAACATTATATTATCTCCTTCTGAGCTCCTGGCCAGCAAGACCCAGCCAAGATAACAGCTCTGCATGTGTTAGTAATTGAGTGATGTTAGTCTGAACTGGTTCTTTCCCAGTAAGACAGCCGAACCGGTTCAGAAGAACTGAAAATAACCGGTTCTGAAGAACCGACTCGTGTTTGAATTTGGTTCTTTAAAATAAGACGGCCGAACTTGTTCAGAAGAACCGAATCGTTCAGAAGAACCAATTCGGCTGTTTAATTGAACCGATTCGTCCACGAGTCATGCATCGTGTTTTCTGAACGTATATGATGATCAGCACCTCGGACGAGGGAAATACTCTGAGTTTAAAATAAAAAAAACAGTCACATTAAAATCTTGACGAACTTCAGATTTTCCAGAGCTGCAGCTTGTTTATCAGCTGGAGGTCGTCAACTCTTAATGTCCTCACTATGACCAGTTGCAGGTGTTCTTTACGGTTCACGAAAACTTTAGTTTCGTTTTCCGTGGGGTCAGGAGACAATAAGAAATGTTTAAGTTTTAATAAACACTATTTTAATTTTCAAGTGCATTTCCAAGTATATACAGTATTTGCTAAACGATCTCTCCAAAATGCCGCCAAAATGAAGTGACTGACCAGTTGTTAAAGTGTGGTTAAAGTTAGGTCATTGAAAAAGAGTCAAATCGATAATGAATAACGGGTAAAAATGAAAGGGGTGAATGAACAAAGTTAAATCTGACTTAACGAGGGCATAAGAGACATTTCGAGAATTAAACCAAGAAAAATAGGTTTAAAATGCTGTCTTTTTGAAGAAACCCTACCGGTACCGGTCCGCCTCATGATGTGAAGACTCAGTCCGGCTTAAAGTGGTCCAGAATTCTTCTGCATGGTGGAGCTGAGAGAACAGAGAGGCTGGTCTGTGAAATTAGGAAATGAGGCTTTGTAAAAGCAGACCTTCTGTTTCGGGCTGAAGGGGAACGAAAGCTCGGTGCGGTTTACCACTCACGCATGTGTCATTTTCACTTTATTAGCTGTTGTGATCATTTTTAGAAGCTCTGCGCTCCACCGAGAGTTCATTTACAAGCGAACAAGGCTGTTACAGGTACGAAACACCTTAATACCAAGTGTTGAAGTGCCACCTGCTGGAGAGGTGAGGCATCGCACTGTATTGATCTGCACCTTTCAAACCAGAACTTCCGACGTAGTCATTTTTACACTATATTGACAAAAGTATTGGGACAGACGTGATTTTCAGGGTTGGGGCTAGACTCCTTACTTTCAGTGAAGGATAATCGTAATGCTCTAGCATACCAAGACATTCTGGACAGCACCATTGTTGACCCAGTTTGGGGAAGAGCCTATTTTATTCCAGCATGACTGTGTCCCAGTGCACAAAGCAGGTCCTTAAAGAGATGGCCGGAGGAGTTCAGTGTGGAAGAACTTGAAGGACTACACAGAGCCCTAACCTCAACTTCAACCAGCACCTTTG
>JBBPDE010070700.1:0-20077 GCA_037974605.1 Nannopetersius ansorgii
GTGTGTGTGTGTGTGTGTGTGTGTGTGTGTGTGTGTGTGTGTGTGTTTCAGAGCTCTTAAGAAGCAACTGGAGAGAGAAAGGAAAGAGGAGGAGGATCGTCTGGACCAGGACAAGCAAACCAGACTACAGCATCTCCGAGAGCAGGCCCTGAGAGACCGAGAAACACGAATGCACACACTCAGGTACACACATGCAAACTTCAGTGTAAGACCAGGGTGTTATTTTTTTTAAGGAGTAGAATCTCATTCAGACAGATAGCAGGAAAGAGGTCAAGTCTGTCCACCAGGAGGAAATTCAACTGAATCAGTTACCACACTGTCATACCAGAGCCTTTTCTTGTGTTTCAAACATGAACAAATTACTGAAAACTTCTGAGCATTTATAGAATACCCCAACATTTGAGCAACACAATTAAAAACTGTTCCACATACTTATACCTTCTAAGAAGTTTCATGGTATCTGTGGCAATCACACAGAATGTAATTTTGACAGCTTGCTCCCTCAGACATTATATCCCTCAGGCATTATTGCTCTACAGAACACTGCATTTTTTACATTTCCCTTTGTGTAGAGAAGAGAACGAGGCACAGTTGAGAGAAATGAGGTCTGAACTGGAGGTGGAGCGAGAGAGGCTGGAGGCACAGAGGAGGAGAGACCTGGAGAAACTGATAACTGAGTCGGAGGAAGAGCTTAAAGCTGAGAGGAAACGGCTTGAGGAGAGGAAGGAGGAGCAGCTGGCCTCGCTCAGACTGGAGGTGAAAGAGAGAGCAAGAGTGTGTATGTCACTCTGTTTATCGTTGTTGTCTGTTCATACAGTCCTTAAAGAGAAAATATGCTGCACCACAGCACATTTTAAATAATCTGTTTTAGTGATGTCACAAACAATGCATTCATATATCCGCCTGTTCAGCTGACAGCAGTTTAGCCGTGCCCCTTCACCGTGGAGTTTCAACCCTTTTTGAGTAAGTGCAATGCAGGGCAGCTAATCAGAGGAGCTCATTTTCAAACATCCAGTAGTTATTACAGTAATCCCCCACTTTTCGCGGGGGTCACGTTCAAAGAGCACCCACATATAAAACTGTGAAAAACTGCATTGTTGTGTTTTGGTTAAAAAAAAAAATTCTAATACACTACTAATAATTTAGTAGTGTAAACCCTAAGTATGCCCACAAACATGCACCCAGAACACTATAATATCATCAACAAACTCAGTTTAATGCATTACCCTTAAAGAAAGGTAAACCCTTATTCGAATGTAATGTCTCTGCTGAGGTATGCAGCTCGGAAGGTTGCGGGACAAAAGTATTGGGACACTGCGGCAAGGTGAACGATTTTGATCTAGTGGCCTAAAAATATAAATGAAGGCTCGTTAGAAAGATTTCTTAGAGATCTACTGAGCTGTGGATTTTGAAATGTCTGAGTGCTTGCACCGCTGAGAAATCACGCTTCGAAAAAAGTGCTTCCAGGTCGTCTACAGCCTGCCCAGAGTCCCTTTGTGTGAAAACACCCAGAAATATATATTTGCAGTTTCTGCGTTGTTGTGGGCATGTTGTGGATCCCCAGTTCAGTTTCAGAATCCAAAAATATAAATCTGTGTGTGTGTGTGTGTGTGTGTATCTTGTTTATCAGGGGAGAGCAAGTGATAGATACAGAGACCTGAGGAGTCCTCGACCTGAACAGCAGCTGTCTGAGTATCAGAGAGAGGTAAAGTAACATCCCCTTTCCAGTACCACGGACAGTTCTCTGTGACCAGCATGACTAAGAACAGTTCACTTCTGTTCTGTTCTTATGAAAAAGGTTCAGGTTATTTTCTCATTAGAGGACTGTTAAGACTGGACACTAGTCCAACCGAAGGATGGTTTCTAATGCCCTTTACACCTACTTTACATAATGAGTAATATTATAATTTTGTGACCTATTTTGAGATTTTAACTGAAGTTCTCTGGCATACTCCAGTGTATAATTCTGGGAGCTTTTTCAATACCGTTCTTCCCTTGTGTGCGTTTGTGTGTGTGTGCGTGCATGTGTGTTGTGGCCAGTTGTCTGAGGTGTTACAAGAAGTGAGGGAGGAAGTTCAGAGAGAGCACAACAGAAAGCTTGAACAGATTAAAGAGGACCACCGGCACCAACTACACACCATTAGAACCACACACCTGGAAGAGGTACACTGTGTGTGCATGTGTGTGAGATTGTGTCTTTATTTGAGCTTGTCTTCAGGAAATATATTTAGGTGATTTAACCAATGTATGTTTCACAAATTGTGTTTGTGTGTGTGCGCATTTATGTGTAGGAGAGCATGCAGAGGGAGCGGTTGCTGAGTGCTTTTCAGGAGGAGAGGGAGCGGCTGCTTTCCTCACACACTGCTCAGCTGGAGCAGCTCCGACTACAGCTCGACTCGCAGCTCCACAACATCCGCAAAACACACACGCAAAAGGTCAGACTCTAGGGCTGGGGCAGCACAGTACCACTTTTCAAGATCCGTATCTGAGAAGAAATCTTGGCTGATGAGGATACAGATCCGATATTTCCTCTCTAAACTATTTTAAACAGTCTTTTTAAATGTTTTAGCTGTTCCACCTCACTGAGGGCTTCACTGAACATCTTAATGTCATTCTTAAACTGCTCTCATTTCTAAGCCATGGGAAGAAACACACAGCTAATACCACACCATACTCTGTGTGTGTGTGTGTGTGTGTGTGCGCGCGCGCACGCATGTGTGGGTTCTGTTTTTTAGATAAAAAAAAAAAACAATGAAATTGCATACATTTTTTGTGCTGATATTGGTCCAGTTCTGTTTTGCATAAATACAATACAGTTCTGTAGCTGGAACAGCTTATTGATTTATCAGTGAACATCAGTAATGGTTGTGGGAAACAATATTATTCTCTTGTATTTGGAATGTATTTTTGGAAACTCCAGTCCTTGGTTAACTTAATTGATAGTCACCAGCAGAGACCTTTTTTGACCTGAGTGGAAACAGTATTTCTACTTCTTCATTTTAGTTTAATATTGTCATTGTGAGGACATTTCACAGAGAGTTGATGTTTACAGCAGAATGCAGTGTAACCTTCACATCAACTTTAGTGTGCTTCTGCTAAATGCTCTGAAATCGGGAGTACTGTAATGAAAACACATGTATTTTGTGATGTTAGTGGGAGTTTATCTTTGAGTTTGTCTTTGTGCGTGTGTGTATATGTTTAGAAGGCTGAAGTACAGGAGCTTATGGAGCAGTTGGAGCTGAAAGCCAAAGAACTCAAAACTCAGGAAACAAGATTGCAAGCTCAGGTATTCATTCATAAATGGAGAGTGACCGATCTTTGGCAGAGGTGTTATGTGTGTTTAGAAGTGAATATGTATTTGTGTTATAGTTATCCATATTATATGTACTGTTGTTATATACTGCACATTGACCTGTTGCTGATATTATTTGCAGTTATTATTTATTGCTCAATACTTTACGTCATACTGTACTTTTTCAAATCAAGCTGTTTTGTTGTTCTTGTGCTTTTCTTGCACTCTATGTATTTCACTTTTTCTGTGCTTATGTGGACCTGTAGTATTCTTGTTCTTGTGTTGCACCATGATCCTGAAGGAATGTTTTGCTTCATTGTGTGCTGTGTTTATGGCTGAAATGACACATCAGCTTGACTTGACCCTTCATAAGTTTTTTCTTTTTGCCTGTAGGCAGCAGATCTGAAGAAGAGGAGGCAACAGCTGGGTGAGGAAGAAGATGAAGTCGAGAGGGGGTTAGAGGTATGAATAGAAGTGATATTTGATTTGCATTTACTTTTAGCATGTTTATGATCTTCTCCACATGTATAGAAGTACATTGTGTAACCCACTGATGTCCCTTGCTAAACTGTATTAAGATCATTTGTTCGTAAGAGAATCTTACGTGTCTAAACCATTACACATTGGTATTTTAATTTACATTTTAAAATTGCTGTACAACTCATTAATCCTTAACCTGAGGATATATTTCTCATTTCTGCATTACTTGTTATCTTCTAATATTTTAAGCCAAAACGGTGTGTAATGGACTACCTAGACAACAAATAAAGATTCATTTTGTAATTGAACCAACTATTTGGACCTTCTTACTTGCAGCCCCACCATCACACACACATCAAATCACATTTTTCTGCCTTTTTTTTTTTTTTTTGCTTTTTTCTGATCAGAAGTGACATTATATTTAGTTATTTTGACTTTTAAACAGCATCAGGTTTGAAAAACTGTACATTTGATGATTTATAAAAGTTTGAGATCTCTGGTTCTACACAACATTTGATCACTAAGAAAGTTGAAGCCTTCACTGTTGACCCAAAAACAGAAGCTCCAAATAAGGGCATACTTTTGATTGAGATTATGATGTCGCCACATCCATCAAGTTATTTCATTGATTCATTTATTTTTTTATTTGGTTTATATTGATTTCACTTATTTCATTTCCAACATTTTTGTGTGCGTTCTCCCCAGGCTCTCCCCCGTCTGGTCAGAGAGAGGGATCGCCTGCATGCCGAGCTGGAGCGCATGAGAGAGGAGAGGGACCGAGCAAGGGATGAGCTGCAGAGAGAGAAAGAGGAAAGGAAGAGAGTGAGTGAAGAGCTGGAGAGAGAAAAGGAGGAGAGGAAGAGAGTCCAGGGTGACCTTGAAAGGAAGAAGGAGGATAGGAAGGCAGAGAGGGAGGAGTATGGAAGAATGAGGGAGGAAAGAGAGAGACTACAGACCAAAGTGTCTCTGCTGCAGGAAAGATGTGATCGACTCAGCTGGAAAGTCAGGTAACAAACGCACACGTTAAGACTCATCATTAAATATCTGATGTAATATTTAATAGGCAAGGCATACCTTACTTTACTGCTTTCTTGATTGTTTGCCTTCATCCAATGTTAAACAATGTGCATACGTGCCTACGGCTTTTGTACAGTACTGTACATCTTATTAGTGTGTGTGTGTGTGTGTTCGTTCATGTTCATGTTAGTGAGCTAGAGCAAAGAGAAGGCGTGGAACATGAGGAGGAGAGAAAGAAAGAGGGAGAGAGGGACAGAGAGACGGAAGAGATGCTCAGAGTGGAGGATCTGCAACCTTCCCTCTCTCCACTGCCAGTGTCCCGGGACAGCCAGAGCAGCATTGATGAGTATGTGTGTGTGTGTATGTGTATGTGTATGTGTGTGTGTGTGTGTGTGTGTGTGTTTGGGTGCATTTTATTTCTCCTCATTAGCATTATTTCCTCAATAAGAGACTGATACCAGTCCGCCTCTTCTCTTTGTCTTTCCTATTTCATTCTCCGCTCTTTCTCTCTCTTTCTCCCCCTTCTGGTAGTTTGCGGGAGTATATCTCGTGTGAAAGCGTTTCCCTACAGAGAGCGCGGCGGTTTTTAGAGAGACAGACGGGCAGTCTGAGAGAGAGACAGGCAGCTTTGAGGGCAGCTCACACCAACCTGCAGGACCCCACTCCAGGGAGCTTCACCAACCAGCTCTATAACAACCTTCAAGAGGTGTGTGTCTGTTTGTGTGAGTGTGCACTTGTTCAGTTCACTATGGTTTAAACCCACGCTGAAGTTGTAAGGAGTGTTTCAGGAGTGTCTTGTTCTCTCTGCTGTGGAGTAGGAAGCTACCCAGCTGGAGGAGCTGAGGGAGACTGTGCAGAAAGGTCAGTCTCTTCTCAGGAAGAAGGAGGAAAGACTCAGTCAGCTGGAGACTTCACTGGCCGAGGAGGTAATGCTCACAAAACACGCACGTTTGGTGGTGTGCAAATGTTGGGCACCCCTGGTCAAATGTTGAAGATGGTCTGAAGTCCTTGATGTGTAGTGGTAGGGAGTGGCTCACAAAAGATTATTCAAAAAATGAAATATGCAATGTCATGGTTGGTGGACAATGTTTGGATATGATTATGGCTTCATATATAAAAATCTTTTGCTGAGGAGAGGAATCTTGGATCAGTGAAGATTTATTTGATATGTGAATAGCAGTTGTGTTCTGGATTGACAAATAATACAGGAGACTGAACTGCAGAATCGCCATACACCAGCTATTGATGGTGAATTAAAGAGGGTGAGAAGATCAGGCTTTTGTTATTCTATTTTAAAATAAAATAAAATCCCCTTTCAAGTCAGACTGATGTCCTATATATTAAAACAAAGAAAAATGGCTTATAGTAATGAGATATCAAGAAAGTGACTAAGTCTGCTGTTAAACAATGTACTAAACATTTCCATACAGTATGGTTATAATAGAAGTTACCTATCATCATATTATTATTATTATTGTTATTATGATTATTCTCTGAAGTCACATATGATATTAGTCCAGTTATGCTGTACCCTGTGCTGATGTAACTATGTATTTCTTAGCATAAGCTGAGCATGGAACAGAAGACCTTCACATCTTTGAACACGTCACACTTTGGGGACATTAGCAGTGTAGTCTGGAAAGATGATGTTCAGTTTACTGTTGAATTAGAGCTTAGTTTTGCTTTACTTCAGTTGTTTTTTAAGCAGTTGCATTCCTTAGTTGGTGCATTTTTTTAATTCAAAACATATTACTTCGGACCATCTTGGGGGGGGCCCAGCTTGCAAAAGGTTGAGAACCACTGACTTAGATAATCAGCAAAACATAATTTGTCGGTTTCATACAATTCTATATATATATTTTCTGCCTTAACAGTGAACCACAGTATCCTGAAATATGTCCACCACACAAATACGCAGTTCAGTGGTGCAAACACATTTGTGATATTTCAGATTTCCTGTGATGATGGCGAGCGTTTGGTTGGAGACAGAAAAGTGACGTTTGACGTTACGGATTCTGAGATCAGTAGCACGTACGGTCAAGAAGGAACAGGTAAGAAGCGTACACCTGTAATCAGCAGTACAGGCCAGTGGTACCCAGGCTCTTTTATACTGTAATGTTCTCCCTGCTCATCAACAACCCCTTCCTGGCCTGAAGTGGGTGTGTTAATGTTTCTGTGTACCAGCATAACATCAAAATCCTACAGTTATAGCATTTTGCTTTTTTTTTACTCTTATGCCTAATCTATTTTCTAATGATGTTTATTTATTTTTTTTTTTGTAAATTTTTTTATAAATTTTATTTTATTGCATAGGTCAGAAGATTTAAGCATTTTTAAGTTTTTGGACAGTAGCTTGATAATTGAACCTGTATAAATACAGTTTTTTCCCTTTTTATATCTAATTTTGTAAACCTCAACCCCCAGCTCCTACTGTTCCAGTGAAGGTGCAGCAGTTAGCAGATTCGCTGCAGCACATCTCCAGCCAGCTGAACACAGTGATGGGGGCCTTAGGATGTCTCACTCAGAGAACAGCGCCCCCTCTGGCTCCTCTGGCCGCACCCCAGCCACTGTCACAGCCGGCTCATCGATCCTCCTCTCTTCCCCCTGCACCTGCATGGGCATGGCCTTCTGGCCCCTCCTGTTCCACAGTCACTGGTCAGAACGGGTTCACACACAGTGGCATTAACGGGGTTTCTACAACACGCGGATCTGATCTTCCCAGCTCCCACTGGAGCAGATACCTAACTGGTATGTCTATACTGTGCCAACTCTGCCAGATGTGCCAGATTTAGGGTCCTTCCCAAGAGATAAAGTGCCGCTAATATTATTTTAAATAGTATTAGTAGTATAAATAGTGGTGGTGGTGGCTGTCAAATGCTGTGGTCACTGTAGCCACTGAATCTGATTCTGACTGAAGCTGTAGCCTGCTTGAATTAGAGCATAGACATGATAGTGTTTTTATAAAGAAAGAGCTGTGAGATGCTGTAGCTAAAATGTACAGTTGTGTTCAAAATAATAGCAGTCTGACATCACTAACCTGATCAATCACTGTCTTTGGAAAAAATTATATTTCTACATGGCAAATAAGTAGGTATAGTAGAGTAATAGAAAACCAACAGACCCAACAGTCATGAAATACACGCTGCTGATTCTTTGTAACTGAATCATTAATTGAAAGGGGCATGTTCAAAATAATAGCAGTGTGTGAGTTCATTCACTCTTTGAAAATCCTGGTGCCAGTTATTGCCCTTATTTAAGGATGTTGTATATAGTGGTTATAGTGCATTTCTCTGAGGAAAATGGGTTGTTTCAGACATTGTTAAGAAGAACACCGTACCTTGATTAAAGTTTGGAGAGGGGGAAACCCACTGAAAAATCTGCTGAAGAGGTTACAATTTTCCAAAGAGCACATTGACTGGCCTAAAGAGAAAAGGTGCAACTTTTTGTTCACTGATGAAAGCAAGTTCTTTTTGGGTCTAGTGGCCACAGACACTTTGTCAGATGACCCCCAAACACTGAATTCAAGTCACAGTACACAGTGAAGCATGGTGGCACAAGCATCATGATATAGGTATGTATCACATACCAGGGATCAGTTGATCGACTCCACAAAATACAGCAGAAACAGTGGTTATACAACTAAATATTAGTTCAGTGATTCAAAAGAAAGCAAAATCAAAAAACATTTTTCAGTTTATACAGGGAATGTTTGAGTTTGTAAAGAAGAATGCAGACACTATTTTTTTGAACAGTCTAAAATTCAGATTTAAAAGAATCTTTAGAAATCTTTAGAAAAAAATATTTAGAATGTGTAATGTTCCCAATGCATTTGTGTGCTTGGAAATAAAAGCTATTGTAAGGATTTTGAGCTTTATTCACTTTTTTAAACACCCTGCTATTATTCTGAACACGTTAGGGTGCACAGGTTAGGGTTTTTTAATACCGTCACCCACCCGACCCATTAAGAAAGCCTGAACCCGACCCGTCTTGCCAACTGCCAGTTGGAGTATATGTGTCATTGGATGTTGGTCCACCTACGCCATTTTTTTTACTAGTAGGCACTGAGCACATACAACCAGCTCAGGCCAGCAGCCTAATTTCAGTAAACATCTGCTCTGCTGTTGGTGTAGTAAACATGCAATTAATCAAGGTCATCACTTTCTCTTTGTGTAGAAGTTTAGTAATGTTCCCAGCTGGAGAGTCGAGTGTGTGTAGAAACCAAATCAACTGGTAACATAAAACTGCCATCCGGCCAGTTACTCTCTAGCAGCCACAGTTTTTCAGCAAATCATCTTTTGCTTTTAGGAGTTTCCATGGATACGAGTGCACCCATTTCCATGAGGGCTCACACGCCATATTCTGGATACTCGTCAGCAACGTAACTTCACACGCGCACACAGACACACACACATGGATCTTTACACATACTGAAGTGCTTAATGTCAGTGTATTACATAATTTCATCTGTTTAAAATTTGATTGTGTTTGTGTAGTCTCTCCTCTTTGCAGTCTAAACCCTCAGAGTTGAACAGCCAGACATTGCAGGGACTGATCGAAGACAACAAAAGATGGTTGGAAACACGACGCAAGGACCCCAAAATGTATCCTTTATACACACGCACTCTCGCACAGCTACTACAACAGTTCCTGCACTTGCACAACACACTTCTTACCACCATGGGTGTGTCTAAGGCTGGTCCAGTTGATTGGCAATGAACAAAAATCTTCCATATTGGCGCATTTAGCAAATAAATGTGTAGCATAAAAGCTATTAAATGAAGCATCATAAAAAGCATTTTATTCAGTATTTCATGAATGTTTTACAGATTGTCGATCCACATTATTCTCCTTAACCGTTGCTCAGGCCTCTGTTCTCTCGCCACAGGACTAACCCCTCCATGAGTGGTTTGGTCCAACTCAGCCTGGATGAGAACAATCAGATAAAGGTGTACCATTACTGAAACAAGACAGAAACGGGGATCAGTGTGTGCTTGAGTTAAACACTAATCTAATGTGTGCAATAGAGACCATCAGTAAGTGTGTGTGTGTGTGAGTGAGAGAGATAGTGAGATAGTCTCAGAGAGGAACAGTACATACTGTACCAAAACCGTAAACATCCCTTTAAAAAAAAAACTTTTCTGTTTCCTAATGAACGGACCAATAGAAACAGTTCAAATTAAAAACAGAGGTTATGACAGTTACGACAGCAACATCTTGACACTAACACAGTCCAGAGTCGAGTGTGTGTGTGTGAGAAAGATGCATTATGAGTGATTGTGAATCGAGAATGCAGTCAGTCGGGGTCCCTACAGAAGGATAAACCTTGTTCTCCTTTTTTAAGGGCCTTCCTTTGGTGTGTCTGTTAACATGAAAGTTATTAGTCCCCCATTAGCCACAGGCAACTTGAAAGATCCTGTGATGCACATTAGACACAAGCAACAGGTCCAGCTGCTTTGTATCTGCAGTCAGTTTCATCAACTCCACTGACCATACAGGTGCACTGTTACAAACAGCAGTTCTTCTGTTTCTCTGCAGTATCTGTCAGCCCCCCTTTGCCCCCCTCAGCAGGACCACCAGCACAAACTGTGCAACGTCAGAGCCATCATCATTAACTTCATCTGCAAGGTAGACCAACAGGTTAGGGGTGTCACATACAGTGGAGTGTTTAAGGCTTCCAGTAGGGGGGTTTAACCTAAAAAATCCAATACAACCTCCTTATCGGTCATGCAGCTTAATATTTGTTTAGATGTTTTGGATATGTTCTTTCTAAGCTACCCCCACTAGTTTGGACAGGCTTGACAGAATTCAACGATCTAGTCAGTGTGACCTAACTGACATTACAGAATTAGCAGTTATTGGCCTTCTGCTTGTTTTTGAGTAAAACCAGTTCACCTGTTACATGATGTTCTTTTAAAAGGTACTGCAAAGGCAGTATAATTGGTATATTCAGGCAGTTTTGTCCACATGCCACACTTCAGTAGTTTTTTCTGCAAAGCAAACCAACACTTTTATATTTCCCTGTTTTAGCTTGGAAAACACAACCACAGCAAGCACTTAAACTGGAAGTTTGGTGGAAAATCTAATTTACACCCTAAACCAGCAGTACAATCTTAAAGCCTATTTTAGATAACCATGCACCAGAATCAGCTCAGTGCTATTTGGAGGGGTTTGAACTTCCATTAACTTTAGTCCATGTTTCGATCCATCCACTATGTTTTGGCATGAGGGGACTTTTTGCCGCAGATGAGCTCAGGGATCGCTCTGACATCCTAAACATTTCTGATGGAGCTGAAGGTTCACCAGCAGTGTTTGTGTAAGCCATATGAAATCCCAGCTTTCTCTCAAGCACAAGGTTGTTTACAAACATGTCACTTTGGGACCAATTGACCTGCACAACCCTCTCTTTGTACAGATGTGCATTTTTTACATTTTATTTTTGTAAGAGCCAAATAAAGTGTTTTATATCCAGGCTTGAGTGTGTGCTGTGGGTTTATTCCTGCATGCAGCAAGAGGATGGTGCCTCAGTGGTGCCACTAGCAGACCTGGGATTCAAACCCACAACCTTGGGATCACATATGCACAGCTTCCTAACCACCAATTTTACCGACACGTCTGAGGTGAGGCGAGGACTCACTGCAAGCTTCTGTTATTTGTTAGCTACATTCACCTCACATCTACAGGACAATAAATAAAGAAGCGAACTTCAGCCACCAAATATGCCTTTGATAATTTAGGGAAAGTGGTGGAGGGTTTTTTGGGTTTTGTTTGCCGAACTTTTAAGTTACTTGTGTGATAAAATAATGGCACATAACGGCACAACATACAAATACTTTATTCAGTAACGTTTTAGTTCTTAAAAGCATTTCTTTACAGTGCAAAATTCATACCAGTCACCACCGCCACCAAGCTTTAGAACAGCTACAGTATTTCTCCTGCCATCAATTACACCCCACGCGACCTCAATCATAACATGGAAGGCCACAGGTTTACTTAACACACACACATCAGCACTCACACATCCTCAGACACAGCAAAAGATTACAAAATGCATTGACATTTGCATGGCAGGTTTGATTTTGCTGGAATTGAAGCGTTGACCATCGTCAATTCAAGAGACACAGCTTCATGGAGACAGAGACCGGCCGCTACCACGGCGACAATGGCAAACAGAGGACGTGCTCCAGCAGGTGCAAAGTGAACCAGGTGAGTTGGATTGGCACGTTCAGTGTCCTGTTCTACAACAAGCCCCCCACTGGATCACGCCAGTCCACCCTGGCTGACCCATCTACAGGGCAGCAAAGGCTGCAGAATTGTGCAGTGATTGGCTGGAAAAGAATTTAGAAGACATAGATTTTGTCTCGCTGGACGGTGTCCAGGTCATCATCCATGGTCAGGAGCACCTGAGAGAAACAGAAAGGTGAACACATATCAGCACTTAGAACATGTACATATACACTGTATGGACAAAAGTATTGGGTCGTCTGATCATTACACCGACAATGTTTTTGGAGTTGCTGTGGGAATTTATGCCTGTTCATTCTGTAGAGCATTTATGAGGTCAGGCACTGTTCTGGCCTGCAATCTTTGTTTTAGTTCATCCCAAAGGTGTTTGATGGGGTTGAAGTTAGGGCTCTGCAGGTCTGTCAAGTTCTTCCACACAGAACTGATCCAACCATGTTTTTATGGAGCTTGCTTTGTGCACTGGGGCACAGTTATGCTGGAATAGAAAAGGTTCGTTCCCAAACCATTTTGGTGCCAGGCTTATCACACCCACTCCCTCCCGTTTTATGCTTCTTGTCTTCTTCATGTTTTTTTTGCTATGAACTCACCAAGAAGGAGCCGAACATAGCGATGGATGACAGGAAATGCCAGATGTCGTGATCGTCGAAAAATGAGAGAAGGATACAGTCCCGATTGTGCTCTCGAGACTCTGCCGGCGTTTTCTAGACAGGGATAGAAGAGATTAAGTACTAATAGGATGGGTGGTTGGACACAGACCTGGGTTACTGAACAGATAATCTGGATTTATAATAATTATAATTCGGTTGCAAACAAGCTTATAAAAATTTTTATTCTCTTCAAAGAATTTCATTTATGACCTTATTATGAAAAGTTTGTAATATTTAAGTATACACTGTTGATTATTTTGTATCGAAAATAAAACGTGGCAAATGAATCCAAACTTATGAAGAGTGTAGATAATATTCTGATGTTTCAAATGATTCTGAAACATTTTAAACTGCAGTAATTACCCATTTTACATTTTCAGTCCTGTGTCCCTATTTTTCTTTATTATTTAAAGAAAAAACAAACGATTAGGTTAGGTAAGTAAGATATTCTGTTCAGCACAGAATATTGAGCCATTTTGTGTGTGTGTGTGTGTGTGTGTGTGAGAGAGAGAGAGAGATTTACCTGCCAGGTACTGAGCCCCTGGAAGAAAAAGAAGAGAGCAAAGCCCCAAACCACAGCTGTGAAGAGGACACACACCAGCGCCAAAAACTTGATCCGCTCGCCACTCCGTAGCTAAACATGATACAACAGTTTAGAATGTTTTGTTTTGTCTGGGCAATCAGAAATTATACTCGTCTCAAAAGTTTAAATGTCCCACTGAACAAACTTTGTTGATTTTGTAAGTGAAAATAGTTTACGCACTCTACAAGGTGTAAACATGGCAATTTTTCTACATTCTATATTTATTTTGTTTTTGCAGTATTTAATTATGAAATTATGAATTCTCTTTGTTAAATTATTGATGATCTGTTTAATAGTGTATATAACTTGATTAAACATCAATTCAAGGACTGTCCTCTTTTTCCTGACAGATCTGATTAATGACTCTTCCAGAACTGTTCATTTAAGGTTAGCATTCTTGCTTCCCCTACTGTTCAACCTGCAATACAGTAAACCTCCAAAACTCGTGGGGGTATCATTCCAAGTGCATCCACGAATAGTGAAAAAGCACGACTGTGTGATGTGGTTAAAAGAAAAACAAACAAACAAACAAAAAAAAAGCCTATTTTTGTAGTGTAAACCCTAAATATGCCCTCAAATATGCCCCCAAAACACTTTAATTTTATTTTAAACTCAGCTTAATGCAGTACCCTTGTTAACGTAAAGGTAAATCCGTATTCATACTGTGCTGTGTGCACCGAACTGCTGTCTCCTGCAGTGCTAGAATGTAAATACTGATATTACCCCTATACAGACTGCACTGTAATCCATGCATGCGCGTAATAAATTCATTTAATTTACAGTAATAAAAATACAGGGCCTTAAGAATAACAAAACGAAAAATACACGATCACTCTGAGAAACACTAGAGACATTGCATGCAAGAAACTGTTCTGCTGCAGGAATTCTGGGAGATGCGTCACAGGGCAGCAACCAATCAGCAGCAAGGAGAAATGAATAATGTTCTTGGATTGGCTAGCTTCAAACCACCTGCCTCTCAGTACAGCACCATCCCAAGACAAGCTTATTTTTATATTTAACATGGAAATTTGTTACAAAATTGTGTCTTTATTTAACAGTTACATTGCCATGAAAAAAGCAGAATGAATAAATAAAAATATTGCAAAGGATATTGCAATTGTCGCAGGTTTCCACAAACAATTATTAGTTAAGTTCTAAGAAAACATACGCAAACTCTGAATTTGCAGGGTTTACTGTACTCTACTTAAATCACTCCTGCATCTGTGCAACTGTCATGCTTTCTCCTGTAGGGGGAGCATGAAACACAGACACTCAGGCAATGTGGGTTAACTTTACAAAAACCCAGCTTCTTGAAACTTCTGTTTTTGCACTAAATATATAAACTCAATCACTTTCAGTGACCCATGTTTGTCTTATTTCAAAATTGCCTTATTTTTATTTCTTTCAAAACAAAAGAATGAAAGGACCCATGATTACATGTTTCCAGGGTGTTTATTTCGGTGAATAAACAGTAGATGCGTGTTAATTTGCTGGAGTGTCTCGGATTTACACATACAAAAACAAAAAGACCTAATTTGACCAGGGACAACCGGACTTCATATGGACAGCCAGAAGGAATCTGTTATGACCAGTTAAATTGTGTTTGCGATTTATATGAACTCATTTACCTTCATGATGATGTAGAAGGCGAAGTACAACAGAAGGTTACAGATGGCGATGGCCAACAGGTATGAGGCGAAGTCATTCGGCCTTTTTATGAGACCATATGCAGCTCTAGAGAAATACACACACTGGAATAAATAAATCCTCAAAACACTTCACGAAGGCTGTTAATTAAGGCACATTAAAAAAATTATAAAATTATATTTTCACTAATTGAAGACTCAAAAGATGAATTTTTGGTTCACTTTTTGTACGTGCATGTTAAATAAAGTCTACTTACAGAGACCAATTAACAATGTTGCCCATCACAAGCAGCACCATTCGATCCTTACAAAAGAAATGAGAGACATTAGAATCATACTGTGTGTCTGTGTGTCTGTGTGTGTGTGTGTGTGTGTGTGTGTGTACTTCTTACTCACTATGTACATGGGTCCACTGCACTGTCGAATGCAGTCAGTGTAGATCACATACAGCATTCTGCGCATGATTCCAGAATCTGTAACACACAGATTCAACCTGCTATTTTACGTTATTGCTCTGCGATTGTCAGAATGAACATTATAAAGCATTACAAAGAAACAATTTTCAAACTTTTAAACTTTTGAAACAATATTAACAGCAGCCAAATCGCCCATACACTTCCTCAGCTGTTTACAGTCTATCAGAATGACTGTGTGGATCATAGGGACATTAGAAATCAGTTCTTGACTTTCTCCAGCCCTCCTTTTAAAGGCAGTTAGCCACAATGACAACCATGTAGGAGTGTGCATCCCTCACCTAGCCTCCAGCGGCCCATATAGTAGAGCTGAGTGCTGAGCAGCAGAGTGGCCAAGATGTGAATCACTGAGAACACGATCCAGAATGCTGTGTTTCCCTTACCAAACACCTACAGAGAGAGGGAGAGAGATTAAATTACTGAACAGAATAATGAATACACTGTATTACTGCATCAGTGCTGTTTATATAACTAAGTAAACAGTGATAAGGGGAGTATGTATGCTTTAATTTTTATTTTACACATAGGACTATTGGCTGAATGAGATTTCCAGAATGAGATTTTGAGAACTGTGTATATCATGATCACTAAGAGCATCATATAACGAAATACAATACATTTTACATTCATATAATGCATACATATAAAACAAACATAAACCTGTGTGTATATGTGTGTGTGTGTGTGTGTGTGTGTGTGTGTGTGTGTGTGTGTGTGTGTGTGTGCGTGTGCGTGTGCGTACTCACCACTCCAAGTACAGAGAAGAAAATGACAGCAGCGAGACAAGCATAGGCAGTGTAGGCACTCGCGTTAATGTCTGGGTGTCTCTTCTGATAGAGCTTCAGCATACACAGACCCGCTATCATATACATGAAGGATGTGTCTGATACACAGAGTGAGAAAGAGAGAAAGAGCCATTTGAATCCTGTATGAATCTGCAGAGTGTAGTTTTACAGTCTAGCATTAATAAGTGTGGGGTGATTATAATGCATAATGAAGCTGCGGTGTGTAGTTTTTACAGTATGGCATTAATAATTGTGGAGTGGTTTTGATCCAGAATGAATCTGCAATGTGTTGTTTTAACAGTCTGTCTGTAGTTATTACATGAATAAATTTACACAACCTTTGCTAATGTAAACAAAACTGTCGTACCAAACTGGAAGTTGGTGTAGTTGGGGCAGACATGGTAGCAGGCACTCAGCAGGCCTTCCATCATCAGAGCTGTACCCATCGCATAGAAAAGACCAAAATGCTTTGGGATACCGCACTCCTAGAGAGAGAGAGACAGAGAGAGAAAGAGAGAGATAGAGAAAGAGATGACACAGGTGAGAACACAGTGAGTGTGTGAGATTATGAGAGCAAGAGAATGAGAGAAAGAGATTACTACAGGCATAGAGAGAGAAACTACAGGTGTGTGTATGTCTCACCACAGCAATATAATCGTTGCGCATTAGAGCCCGATTATGAAGGATGTCCCGTTGTAGCACAATCAGAAGGAAGAGCAGCCCCAGCATCACGTAACCAAGGTTACTCAGGATGTTGTTGAAGGAGCTTCACATACAAACACACATGAACAGTCATATCATAGCTGGTATCAACTGTGACATTAAATCACTTAAGACATTCAAGGGACCACAGTTATGACATTTGTGTGGTTTGACACACAAGAATAAAAACAATTTAATATCTCTCTCATTAACATATCACTTATTGAAAGTCAAACTTACTATACCTTTCAATAACTGATATGTAAATGAGCTCTGCTCTGATTGTCAGTCCTGTTTTGTGTCTTATTAAACAGCAGGGCTACACTACTGTAAACTGAACAAACTTTTAGAAAAACAGCTGTAGCAGTACTGGGGCGTTTCGATTGGAGGCGCAGTACTCTCTGTGTTGCAAACGTCTGTTCAAAGCTGTAAAAGTTGAGAATGAAAGACATTTTGCTTGAAGAAGCAATTGTGTTATTGTGTTCTCGCTCACAATCGCCACGGTATTTACATTCTAGTGCTGCTGGTCTTCAGTGTAAATTGTACAATATGGATGTGCGTTTATCTCCATGACATCTAAGTTTAAGATGAAATTAAGGTGTTTTGGGAGCATGTTTATACATATATAGGCTAAAAACAGGCATTTGAGGCTTTTCTTTTACCAAAACACAACATGTTTTTTCACTATATGCGGGTGCTCTTGGAACGTAAACCCCGCAAAAAGCGGGAGATTACTGTTTCACATTCACTCACCTTAGTGCCCCCAGAGGATGAGCACACAGGAAATTGTAATAGCAGATGTCTTGGTTTCCAGTCACATTGACAACCTATTATTAAACATAAACAAATGAATGCAGCAAGTGAGGAGAAGAAGACAGAAAGCAATGATCACACACAGACTCTGGGATATGGACAGTACTGACCGTTTGATAGGTGATGACCAGCTGGATCACAGGCAGGGCGTAGAACACAGCGATGGTAGCAATGTTCCTGCACAAAAAAACACTATATATTTACAAATTACTTCTATATATAGCTATGCACAAAAGTTTAAATGTCCGTGGGCAAAAAAAATGCTCAGTTGATTTTCTAAGGGACAATTAAAAAGCTGGTGTGGCTTCAAGGTCTGTGAGCTCATTTACAATAAATGTATTGTAATATGGACAGTAAAAATGTGTTTTGGAAAGGATGTTAACAAAATAAGGGAGATGTAATCTAACCACGGTGCTAGTATTTTTACACGTCTGTGTATAAGCATTTAAATATGCATAGAAACCTAGTAGACAGTCCTTTTCACTAGGGGTGGGAGGAAAAGCTGAATGAGCGTAAACTTGATTTCCAATTTAAATATAGTATATGAAGACCCAAGCAACATTAAAATAATATAAATAAAATATTTTTTTTATATATATTACATATGTGAAACACCTACTACCCTGAATCACAGAAGTTTTAGCCTCTTGGGTATGCTATATGTTTTAACAAATGCATGTTATGAGTAATTTTGTATGTTTCTCATAAGTACGACAACAGAACTACCCAGAGAAAATGTGTTTATCATCTAGCTGTATCCAAACACACACAGACACATACATACACGACACACTGCCCTCACCAGAAGTATATCTGATACTTCTTGTTCAGGACACGCTTGTCTTTACGAGCCAGATCAGACACACACAGGTATTTCTGGAGAACAAACCAAAACGAGTGTTAATACACCCACACCTACATATGCATATACATAAACACGTACTGTCTGTCCAAAACCTTATCTTCAAAAAAAATTACTTTACAGGAGCAGTTGAAAACATTCTTCATTTTGAATACAAGTTAATGCAGAAAAAATTCAATTCTAAATCACCTTGGAACATTTCTATTGGTTCATTAATCATCATCAAATTTCGACACGAAGTAAAAATTAAAAATATCTTGAAAAATGAAGATTTGATTTTGCTGACAGACCTTAGTGCGGACGATATTTTTGTCAGAGTCAATATCAGCCAAAGTATCATAATCATCTTCTTCCACTGAGCTCAGAGACTCCTGTCGACAACGACCCACTGTGTCCAAGGAACGCTCTGAGGGAGAGAGCGCAAGATTGAGAGAGAATGAGTTGAATATGGATACAGTTGTACAGCTGGGTCAAATTTGTGTTTCTGAGCTGATAATTACACAAATGGAACTCAAGCCATCATTGTTTCATTGATGCTCACAAATCAAAACACATTTCCTTTCACATTTCTCTTTTCAGGCATTTTTCCCCCATCACATTGATTGGTCACTGATTTGATCAAATAGAAAATAATTGCAATGCTGTTCACTGGTGGAACAGTCCTGATTGGTTGAAGGCGTTTTGATTGGCCGTGCTGATTTTGCAGTGACTGATTATAATTGGCTGACTGATCGAGTGAGAGTGTCACCAAAGCGAACAGCTACGTAGTGTGAGCCAAATGGCCGACGCTTGAAAGGCTCCTGTCCTGAATGACAAAAATAAACCAATCAGAGACCAGAGCACATTTGGAGTGGCCAATAAGGAGCTGGGGACAGGACTGTGGAGATCTGTAGTAGGCTTCAACAGTGCAAGAGTTATTGTTCAGGTACTTAAATTTACAGTCAATGCACAGGTGTGTAGATGCGTGTTTGTGTGTAAGAGTAACGCAGTAGAATATTTAGTACCCATGTATCCATAGTTGCCTTCAGTTGATGCTAAACTGTCGGTAACAGGTTCTGAACTCATTGTGCTGCCATTATCGACTACAGAGAGAGAAAAAATGATTGATTTACAGCAACAAGAATAACCATCTTTAATGTAACACCACTTATACACATAAGCAGTTCAAAGTGTTTACATAAAGAAAGAAAGAAAGAACGAAAGACAGAAAAACAGAAAACAGAAAGAAAGACAGAACAAAAGAAAGAAAATGTATATACAGGGAGTCCTTGAGTTACAATGGTCTGGACATACAAAGTTTCCAGTTTACAACGCTCACTCTCAGCTTACACCGTTAGCACCGTAGGGACTACATGGACAAACTAGTTTGGTTGCGCACGGAGGAAGTAAAGCATCGTACGAGTGAGTTTTCTTTTTCTGTGGCTTTGTTGTGTTGATATGATTTTACAAATGTGTACGGTTAGGTAAGTGACTTAGGCTCGGGTGTGTTTCAGCTTACACCAAAATTCAGGTTACATCACTGCTGAAGGAACAGA